>CAWUFW010001096.1:2986187-3172982 GCA_963921515.1 Calotriton arnoldi | reverse complement strand
AAACATGTATGGCCCCTGAACATCCTTATCAGTAACAGAGGACATAGGGCAGTCTATACTATTTAAACATGTATGGCCCCTGAAGATCCTTATGAGTAAAAGAGCACATAGGCAGTCTATACTATTTAAACATGTATTGCCCCTGAACTTCCTTATGAGTAAAAGAGCACATAGGGAAGTCTATACTATTTAAACATGTTTGGCCCTGAACATCCTTATCAGTAAAAGAGCACATAGGCAGTCTATACTATTTAAACATGTATGGCCCCTGACCATCCTTATGAGTAAAAGAGCACAAAGGGCAGTCTATACTATTTAAACATGTATGGCCCCTGAACATCCTTATGAGTAAAAGAGCATATAGGGCAGTCTATACTATTTAAACATGTATGGCCCCTGAACATCCTTATGAGTAAGAGAGCACAGAGGGCAGTCTATACTAAACATGTATGGCCCCTGAACATCGATATCAGTAAATGAGCACATAGGCAGTCTATGCTATTTAAACATGTATGGCCCCTGAACATCCTTATCAGTAAAAGAGCACATAGGGCAGTCTATACTATTTAAACATGTATGGCCCCTGAAGATCCTTATGAGTAAAAGAGCACATAGGCAGTCTATACTATTTAAACATGTATGGCCCCTGAACATCCTTATGAGTAAAAGAGCACATAGGCAGTTTATACTGTTTAAACATGTATGGCCCCTGAACATCCTTATGAGTAAAAGAGCACATAAGGAAGTCTATACTATTTAAACATGTATGGCCCCTGAACATCCTTATGAGTAAAAGAGCACATAGGGCAGTCTATACTATTTAAACATGTATGGCCCCTGAACATCCTTATCAGTAACAGAGCACATAGGGCAGTCTATACTATTTAAACATGTATGGCCCCTGAACATCCTTATCAGTAAAAGAGCACATAGGGCAGTCTATACTATTTAAACATGTATGGCCCTGAACATCCTTATGAGTAAAAGAGCACATAGGGCAGTCTATACTATTTAAACATGTATGGCCCCTGAACATCCTTATGAGTAAAAGAGCACATAGGGCAGTCTATACTATTTAAACATGTATGGCCCCTGAACGTCTTTATGAGTAAAAGAGCACATAGGGTAGTCTATACTATTTAAACATGTATGGCCCCTGAACATCCTTATGAGTAAAAGAGCACATAGGCAGTCTATACTATTTAAACATGTATGACCCCTGAACATCCTTATCAGTAACAGAGCACATAGGGAAGTCTATACTATTTAAACATGTATGGCCCTGAACATCCTTATCAGTAAAAGAGCACATAGGGCAGTCTATACTATTTAAACATGTATGGCCCTTGAACATGCTTATCAGTAAAAGAGCACATAGTGGAGTCTATACTTTTTAACATGTATGGCCCCTGAACATCCTTAACAGTAACAGAGCACATAGGCAGTCTATACTATTTAAACAAGTATGGCCCCTGAACATCCGCATCAGTAAAAGAGCACATAGTGCAGTCTATACTATTTAAACATGTATGGCCCCTGAACATCCTTATGAGTAAAAGAGCACATAGGGCAGTCTATACTATTTAAACATGTATGGCCCCAGAACATCCGCATCAGTAAAAGAGCACATAGGGCAGTCTATACTATTTAAACATGTATGGCCCTTGAACATGCTTATCAGTAAAAGAGCACATAGTGCAGTCTATGCTTTTTTACATGTATGGCCCCTGAACATCCTTAACAGTAACAGAGCACATAGGCAGTCTATACTTTTTAAACATGTATGGCCCCTGAACATCCTTATCAGTAACAGAGCACATAGGGCAGTCTATACTATTTAAACATGTATGGCCCCTGAATATCCTTATGAGTAAAAGAGCACATAGGGCAGTCTATACTATTTAAACATGTATGGCCCCTGAACATCCGCATCAGTAAAAGAGCACATAGGCAGTCTATACTAAACATGTATGGCCCCTGAACATCCATATCAGTAAAAGAGCACATTGGCAGTCTATACTATTTAAACATGTATGGCCCCTGAACATCAGCATCAGTAAAAGAGCACATAGGGCAGTCTATACTATTTAAACATGTATGGCCCCTGAACATCCATATCAGTAAAAGAGCACATAGTGCAGTCTATACTATTTAAACATGTATGGCCCATGAACATCCTTATGAGTAAAAGAGCACATAGGGCAGTCTATACTATTTAAACATGTATGGCCCCTGAAGATCCTTATGAGTAAAAGAGCACATAGGCAGTCTATACTATTTAAACATGTATGGCCCCTGAACATCCTTATGAGTAAAAGAGCACATAGGGCAGTCTATACTATTTAAACATGTATGGCCCCTAAACATCCTTATGAGTAAAAGAGCACATAGACAGTCTATACTATTTTAACATGTATGGCCCCTGAACATCCTTATGAGTAAAAGAGCAGATAGGCAGTCTATACTATTTAAACATGTATGGCCCCTGAACATCCTTATGAGTAAAAGAGCACATAGGCAGGCTATACTATTTAAACATGTATGGCCCCTGAAGATCCTTATCAGTAAAAGAGCACATAGGGCAGTCTATACTATTTAAACATGTATGGCCCCTGAACATCCTTATGAGTAAAAGAGCACATAGGCAGTCTATACTATTTAAACATGTATGGCCCCTGAACATCCTTATGAGTAAAAGAGCACATAGGCAGTCTATACTATTTAAACATGTATGGCCCCTGAACATCCTTATCAGTAACAGAGCACATAGGGCAGTCTATACTATTTAAACATGTATGGCCCCTGAACATCCTTATGAGTAAAAGAGCACATAGTGCAATCTATACTATTTAAACATGTATGGCCCCTGAACATCCATATCAGTAAAAGAGCACATAGGGCAGTCTATACTATTTAAACATGTATGGCCCCTGAACATCCGCATCAGTAAAAGAGCACATAGGGCAGTCTATACTATTTAAACATGTATGGCCCCTGAACATCCTTATGAGTAAAAGAGCACATAGGAAGTCTATATTATTTAAACATGTATGGCCCCTGAACATCCGTATGAGTAAAAGAGCACTTAGGCAGTCTATATTATTTAAACATGTATGGCCCCTGAACATCCTTATGAGTAAAAGAACACATAGGGCAGTCTATACTATTTAAACATGTATGGCCCCTGAACATCCTTATGAGTAAAAGAGCACATAGGGTAGCCTATGCTATTTAAACATGTATGGCCCCTGAACATCCTTATGAGTAAAAGAGCACATAGGGCAATCTATACTATTTAAACATGTATGGCCCCTGAAGATCCTTATGAGTAAAAGAGCACATAGGGCAGTCTATACTATTTAAACATGTATGGCCCCTGAACATCCTTATGAGTAAAAGAGCACATAGGCAGTCTATACTATTTAAACATGTATGGCCCCTGAACTTCCTTATCCGTATCAGAGCACATAGGGCAGTCTATACTATTTAAACATGTATGGCCCCTGAACATCCTTATGAGTAAAAGAGCACATAGGACAGTCTATACTATTTAAAAATGTATGGCCCCTGAACATCCTTATGAGTAAAAGAGCACATAGGGCAGTCTATACTATTTAAACATGTATGGCCCCTGAACATCCTTATGAGTAAAAGAGCACATAGGGCAGTCTATACTATTTAAACATGTATGGCCCCTGAACATCCTTATGAGTAAAAGAGCACATAGGGCAGTCTATACTAAACATGTATGGCCCCTGAACATCGATATCAGTAAAAGAGCACATAGGGCAGTCTATACTATTTAAACATGTATGGCCCCTGAACATCCTTATCAGTAAAAGAGCACATGGAGCAATCTATACTATTTAAACATGTATGGCCCCTGAACATCCTTATGAGTAAAAGAGCACATAGGGCAGTCTATGCTATTTAAACATGTATGGCCCCTGAACATCCTTATGAGTAAAAGAGCACATAGGGCAGTCTATACTAAACATGTATGGCCCCTGAACATCGATATCAGTAAAAGAGCACATAGGGCA
Source organism: Calotriton arnoldi (assembly GCA_963921515.1). Lineage (NCBI taxonomy): Eukaryota > Metazoa > Chordata > Amphibia > Caudata > Salamandridae > Calotriton > Calotriton arnoldi. The sequence continues at coordinate 3,168,939 of CAWUFW010001096.1, read as the reverse complement.
GTCTATACTATTTAAACATGTATGGCCCCTGAACATCCTTATCAGTAAAAGAGCACATAGAGCAATCTATACTATTTAAACATGTATGGCCCCTGAACATCCTTATGAGTAAAAGAGCACATAGGGCAGTCTATACTATTTAAACATGTATGGCCCCTGAACATCCTTATCAGTAACAGAGCACATAGGGCAGTCTATACTATTTAAACATGTATGGCCCCTGAAGATCCTTATGAGTAAAAGAGCACATAGGCAGTCTATACTATTTAAACATGTATGGCCCCTGAACATCCGCATCAGTAAAAGAGCACATAGGGAAGTCTATGCTATTTAAACATGTATGGCCCCTGAACATAAGAATGAGTAAAAGAGCACTTAGGCAGTCTATATTATTTAAACATGTATGGCCCCTGAACATCCTTATGAGTAAAAGAGCACATACGGCAGTCTATACTATTTAAACATGTATGGCCCCTGAACATCATTATGAGTAAAAGAGCACATAGGGCAGTCTATACTATTTAAACATGCATGGCCCCTGAACATCCATATCAGTAAAAAGAGCACATAGGGCAGTCTATACTAAACATGTATGGCCCCTGAACATCGATATCAGTAAAAGAGCACATAGACAGTCTATGCTATTTAAACATGTATGGCCCCTGAACATCCTTATCAGTAAAAGAGCACATAGAGCAATCTATACTATTTAAACATGTATGGCCCCTGAACATCCTTATGAGTAAAAGAGCACATAGGGTAGTCTATGCTATTTAAACATGTATGGCCCCTGAACATCCTTATGAGTAAAAGAGCACATAGGGCAATCTATACTATTTAAACATGTATGGCCCCTGAAGATCCTTATGAGTAAAAGAGCACATAGTGCAGTCTATACTATTTAAACATGTATGGCCCCTGAACATCCTTATGAGTAAAAGAGCACATAGGCAGTCTATACTATTTAAACATGTATGGCCCCTGAACATCCTTATCAGTAACAGAGCACATAGGGCAGTCTATACTATTTAAACATGTATGGCCCCTGAACATCCTTATGAGTAAAAGAGCACATAGGACAGTCTATACTATTTAAACATGTATGGCCCCTGAACATCCTTATGAGTAAAAGAGCACATAGGGCAGTCTATACTATTTAAACATGTATGGCCCCTGAACATCCTTATGAGTAAAAGAGCACATAGGGCAGTCTATACTATTTAAACATGTATGGCCCCTGAACATCCTTATGAGTAAAAGAGCACATAGGGCAATCTATACTACTTAAACATGTATGGCCCCTGAACATCCTTATGAGTAAAAGAGCACATAGGGCAGTCTATACTATTTAAACATGTATGGCCCCTGAACATCCTTATCAGTAACAGAGGACATAGGGCAGTCTATACTATTTAAACATGTATGGCCCCTGAAGATCCTTATGAGTAAAAGAGCACATAGGCAGTCTATACTATTTAAACATGTATTGCCCCTGAACTTCCTTACGAGTAAAAGAGCACATAGGGAAGTCTATACTATTTAAACATGTATGGCCCTGAACATCGATATCAGTAAAAGAGCACATAGGGCAGTCTATACTATTTAAACATGTATGGCCCCTGAACATCCTTATCAGTAAAAGAGCACATAGAGCAATCTATACTATTTAAACATGTATGGCCCCTGAACATCCTTATGAGTAAAAGAGCACATAGGGCAGTCTATACTATTTAAACATGTATGGCCCCTGAACATCCTTATCAGTAACAGAGGACATAGGGCAGTCTATACTATTTAAACATGTATGGCCCCTGAACATCCTTATGAGTAAAAGAGCACAGAGGGCAGTCTATACTAAACATGTATGGCCCCTGAACATCGATATCAGTAAATGAGCACATAGGCAGTCTATGCTATTTAAACATGTATGGCCCCTGAACATCCTTATCAGTAAAAGAGCACATAGGGCAGTCTATACTATTTAAACATGTATGGCCCCTGAAGATCCTTATGAGTAAAAGAGCACATAGGCAGTCTATACTATTTAAACATGTATGGCCCCTGAACATCCTTTTGAGTAAAAGAGCACATAGGCAGTCTATACTGTTTAAACATGTATGGCCCCTGAACATCCTTATGAGTAAAAGAGCACATATGCAGTTTATACTGTTTAAACATGTATGGCCCCTGAACATCCTTATGAGTAAAAGAGCACATAAGGAAGTCTATACTATTTAAACATGTATGGCCCCTGAACATCCTTATGAGTAAAAGAGCACATAGGGCAGTCTATACTATTTAAACATGTATGGCCCCTGAACATCCTTATCAGTAACAGAGCACATAGGGCAGTCTATACTATTTAAACATGTATGGCCCCTGAACATCCTTATCAGTAAAAGAGCACATAGGGAAGTCTATACTATTTAAACATGTATGGCCCTGAACATCCTTATGAGTAAAAGAGCACATAGGGCAGTCTATACTATTTAAACATGTATGGCCCCTGAACATCCTTATGAGTAAAAGAGCACATAGGCAGTCTATACTATTTAAACATGTATGGCCCCTGAACATCCTTATCAGTAACAGAGCACATAGGGCAGCCTATACTATTTAAACATGTATGGCCCCTGAACATCCTTATGAGTAAAAGAGCACATAGGCAGTCTATACTATTTAAACATGTATGGCCCCTGAACATCCTTATCAGTAACAGAGCACATAGGGCAGTCTATACTATTTAAACATGTATGGCCCCTGAACATCCTTATGAGTAAAAGAGCACATAGGACAGTCTATACTATTTAAACATGTATGGCCCCTGAACATCCTTATGAGTAAAAGAGCACATAGGGCAGTCTGTACTATTTAAACATGTATGGCCCCTGAACATCCTTATGAGTAAAAGAGCACATAGGGCAGTCTATACTATTTAAACATGTATGGCCCTGAACATCCTTATGAGTAAAAGAGCACATAGGGCAATCTATACTATTTAAACATGTATGGCCCCTGAACATCCTTATGAGTAAAAGAGCACATAGGGCAGTCTATACTATTTAAACATGTATGGCCCCTGAACATCCTTATCAGTAACAGAGGACATAGGGCAGTCTATACTATTTAAACATGTATGGCCCCTGAAGATCCTTATGAGTAAAAGAGCACATAGGCAGTCTATACTATTTAAACATGTATTGCCCCTGAACTTCCTTATGAGTAAAAGAGCACATAGGGAAGTCTATACTATTTAAACATGTATGGCCCCTGAACATCGATATCAGTAAAAGAGCACATAGGGCAGTCTATACTATTTAAACATGTATGGCCCCTGAACATCCTTATCAGTAAAAGAGCACATAGAGCAATCTATACTATTTAAACATGTATGGCCCCTGAACATCCTTATGAGTAAAAGAGCACATAGGGCAGTCTATACTATTTAAACATGTATGGCCCCTGAACATCCTTATCAGTAACAGAGGACATAGGGCAGTCTATACTATTTAAACATGTATGGCCCCTGAAGATCCTTATGAGTAAAAGAGCACATAGGCAGTCTATACTATTTAAACATGTATTGCCCCTGAACTTCCTTATGAGTAAAAGAGCACATAGGGAAGTCTATACTATTTAAACATGTATGGCCCTGAACATCCTTATCAGTAAAAGAGCACATAGGCAGTCTATACTATTTAAACATGTCTTGCCCCTGAACTTCCTTATGAGTAAAAGAGCACATAGGGAAGTCTATACTATTTAAACATGTATGGCCCTGAACATCCTTATCAGTAAAAGAGCACATAGGCAGTCTATACTATTTAAACATGTATGGCCCCTGAACATCCTTATGAGTAAAAGAGCATATAGGGCAGTCTATACTATTTAAACATGTATGGCCCCTGAACATCCTTATGAGTAAAAGAGCACATAGGGCAGTCTATACTATTTAAACATGTATGGCCCCTGAACATCCTTATGAGTAAAAGAGCACAGAGGGCAGTCTATACTAAACATGTATGGCCCCTGAACATCGATATCAGTAAATGAACACATAGGCAGTCTATGCTATTTAAACATGTATGGCCCCTGAACATCCTTATCAGTAAAAGAGCACATAGGGCAGTGTATACTATTTAAACATGTATGGCCCCTGAAGATCCTTATGAGTAGAAGAGCACATAGGCAGTCTATACTATTTAAACATGTATGGCCCCTGAACATCCTTATGAGTAAAAGAGCACATAGGCAGTCTATACTGTTTAAACATGTATGGCCCCTGAACATCCTTATGAGTAAAAGAGCACATAGTGCAGTTTATACTGTTTAAACATGTATGGCCCCTGAACATCCTTATGAGTAAAAGAGCACATAGGGCAGTCTATACTATTTAAACATGTATGGCCCCTGAACATCCTTATCAGTAACAGAGCACATAGGGCAGTCTATACTATTTAAACATGTATGGCCCCTGAACATCCTTATCAGTAAAAGAGCACATAGGGAAGTCTATACTATTTAAACATGTATGGCCCTGAACATCCTTATGAGTAAAAGAGCACATAGGGCAGTCGATACTATTTAAACATGTATGGCCCCTGAACATCCTTATGAGTAAAAGAGCACATAGGGCAGTCTATACTATTTAAACATGTATGGCCCCTGAACATCTTTATGAGTAAAAGAGCACATAGGGTAGTCTATACTATTTAAACATGTATGGCCCCTGAACATCCTTATGAGTAAAAGAGCACATAGGCAGTCTATACTATTTAAACATGTATGGCCCCTGAACATCCTTATCAGTAACAGAGCACATAGGGAAGTCTATACTATTTAAACATGTATGGCCCTGAACATCCTTATCAGTAAAAGAGCACATAGGGCAGTCTATACTATTTAAACATGTATGGCCCTTGAACATGCTTATCAGTAAAAGAGCACATAGTGGAGTCTATACTTTTTAACATGTATGGCCCCTGAACATCCTTAACAGTAACAGAGCACATAGGCAGTCTATACTATTTAAACAAGTATGGCCCCTGAACATCCGCATCAGTAAAAGAGCACATAGTGCAGTCTATACTATTTAAACATGTATGGCCCCTGAACATCCTTATGAGTAAAAGAGCACATAGGGTAGTCTATACTATTTAAACATGTATGGCCCCTGAACATCCGCATCAGTAAAAGAGCACATAGGGCAGTCTATACTATTTAAACATGTATGGCCCTTGAACATGCTTATCAGTAAAAGAGCACATAGTGCAGTCTATACTTTTAACATGTATGGCCCCTGAACATCCTTAACAGTAACAGAGCACATAGGCAGTCTATACTATTTAAACATGTATGGCCCCTGAACATCCTTATCAGTAACAGAGCACATAGGGCAGTCTATACTATTTAAACATGTATGGCCCCTGAATATCCTTATGAGTAAAAGAGCACATAGGGCAGTCTATACTATTTAAACATGTATGGCCCCTGAACATCCGCATCAGTAAAAGAGCACATAGGCAGTCTATACTAAACATGTATGGCCCCTGAACATCCATATTAGTAAAAGAGCACATTGGCAGTCTATACTATTTAAACATGTATGGCCCCTGAACATCCATATTAGTAAAAGAGCACATAGGGCAGTCTATACTATTTAAACATGTATGGCCCCTGAAAATCCGTATGAGTAAAAGAGCACATAAGGAAGTCTATACTATTTAAACATGTATGGCCACTGAACATCCGTATGAGTAAAAGAGCACATAGGGAAGTCTATACTATTTAAACATGTATGGCCCCTGAACATCCTTATGAGTAAAAGAGCACATAGGAAGTCTATATTATTTAATCATGTATGGCCCCTGAACATCCGTATGAGTAAAAGAGCACTTAGGCAGTCTATATTATTTAAACATGTATGGCCCCTGAACATCCTTATGAGTAAAAGAGCACATAGGGCAGTCTATACTATTTAAACATGTATGGCCCCTGAACATCCTTATGAGTAAAAGAGCACATAGGGTAGCCTATGCTATTTAAACATGTATGGCCCCTGAACATCCTTATGAGTAAAAGAGCACATAGGGCAATCTATACTATTTAAACATGTATGGCCCCTGAAGATCCTTATGAGTAAAAGAGCACATAGGACAGTCTATACTATTTAAACATGTATGGCCCCTGAACATCCTTATGAGTAAAAGAGCACATATGCAGTTTATACTGTTTAAACATGTATGGCCCCTGAACATCCTTATGAGTAAAAGAGCACATAAGGAAGTCTATACTATTTAAACATGTATGGCCCCTGAACATCCTTATGAGTAAAAGAGCACATAGGGCAGTCTATACTATTTAAACATGTATGGCCCCTGAACATCCTTATCAGTAACAGAGCACATAGGGCAGTCTATACTATTTAAACATGTATGGCCCCTGAACATCCTTATCAGTAAAAGAGCACATAGGGAAGTCTATACTATTTAAACATGTATGGCCCTGAACATCCTTATGAGTAAAAGAGCACATAGGGCAGTCTATACTATTTAAACATGTATGGCCCCTGAACATCCTTATGAGTAAAAGAGCACATAGGCAGTCTATACTATTTAAACATGTATGGCCCCTGAACATCCTTATCAGTAACAGAGCACATAGGGCAGCCTATACTATTTAAACATGTATGGCCCCTGAACATCCTTATGAGTAAAAGAGCACATAGGCAGTCTATACTATTTAAACATGTATGGCCCCTGAACATCCTTATCAGTAACAGAGCACATAGGGCAGTCTATACTATTTAAACATGTATGGCCCCTGAACATCCTTATGAGTAAAAGAGCACATAGGACAGTCTATACTATTTAAACATGTATGGCCCCTGAACATCCTTATGAGTAAAAGAGCACATAGGGCAGTCTATACTATTTAAACATGTATGGCCCCTGAACATCCTTATGAGTAAAAGAGCACATAGGGCAGTCTATACTATTTAAACATGTATGGCCCCTGAACATCCTTATGAGTAAAAGAGCACATAGGGCAATCTATACTATTTAAACATGTATGGCCCCTGAACATCCTTATGAGTAAAAGGGCACATAGGGCAGTCTATACTATTTAAACATGTATGGCCCCTGAACATCCTTATCAGTAACAGAGGACATAGGGCAGTCTATACTATTTAAACATGTATGGCCCCTGAAGATCCTTATGAGTAAAAGAGCACATAGGCAGTCTATACTATTTAAACATGTATTGCCCCTGAACTTCCTTATGAGTAAAAGAGCACATAGGGAAGTCTATACTATTTAAACATGTATGGCCCTGAACATCGATATCAGTAAAAGAGCACATAGGGCAGTCTATACTATTTAAACATGTATGGCCCCTGAACATCCTTATCAGTAAAAGAGCACATAGAGCAATCTATACTATTTAAACATGTATGGCCCCTGAACATCCTTATGAGTAAAAGAGCACATAGGGCAGTCTATACTATTTAAACATGTATGGCCCCTGAACATCCTTATCAGTAACAGAGGACATAGGGCAGTCTATACTATTTAAACATGTATGGCCCCTGAAGATCCTTATGAGTAAAAGAGCACATAGGCAGTCTATACTATTTAAACATGTATTGCCCCTGAACTTCCTTATGAGTAAAAGAGCACATAGGGAAGTCTATACTATTTAAACATGTATGGCCCTGAACATCCTTATCAGTAAAAGAGCACATAGGCAGTCTATACTATTTAAACATGTCTTGCCCCTGAACTTCCTTATGAGTAAAAGAGCACATAGGGAAGTCTATACTATTTAAACATGTATGGCCCTGAACATCCTTATCAGTAAAAGAGCACATAGGCAGTCTATACTATTTAAACATGTATGGCCCCTGAACATCCTTATGAGTAAAAGAGCATATAGGGCAGTCTATACTATTTAAACATGTATGGCCCCTGAACATCCTTATGAGTAAAAGAGCACATAGGGCAGTCTATACTATTTAAACATGTATGGCCCCTGAACATCCTTATGAGTAAAAGAGCACAGAGGGCAGTCTATACTAAACATGTATGGCCCCTGAACATCGATATCAGTAAATGAACACATAGGCAGTCTATGCTATTTAAACATGTATGGCCCCTGAACATCCTTATCAGTAAAAGAGCACATAGGGCAGTGTATACTATTTAAACATGTATGGCCCCTGAAGATCCTTATGAGTAGAAGAGCACATAGGCAGTCTATACTATTTAAACATGTATGGCCCCTGAACATCCTTATGAGTAAAAGAGCACATAGGCAGTCTATACTGTTTAAACATGTATGGCCCCTGAACATCCTTATGAGTAAAAGAGCACATATGCAGTTTATACTGTTTAAACATGTATGGCCCCTGAACATCCTTATGAGTAAAAGAGCACATAGGGCAGTCTATACTATTTAAACATGTATGGCCCCTGAACATCCTTATCAGTAACAGAGCACATAGGGCAGTCTATACTATTTAAACATGTATGGCCCCTGAACATCCTTATCAGTAAAAGAGCACATAGGGAAGTCTATACTATTTAAACATGTATGGCCCTGAACATCCTTATGAGTAAAAGAGCACATAGGGCAGTCGATACTATTTAAACATGTATGGCCCCTGAACATCCTTATGAGTAAAAGAGCACATAGGGCAGTCTATACTATTTAAACATGTATGGCCCCTGAACATCTTTATGAGTAAAAGAGCACATAGGGTAGTCTATACTATTTAAACATGTATGGCCCCTGAACATCCTTATGAGTAAAAGAGCACATAGGCAGTCTATACTATTTAAACATGTATGGCCCCTGAACATCCTTATCAGTAACAGAGCACATAGGGAAGTCTATACTATTTAAACATGTATGGCCCTGAACATCCTTATCAGTAAAAGAGCACATAGGGCAGTCTATACTATTTAAACATGTATGGCCCTTGAACATGCTTATCAGTAAAAGAGCACATAGTGGAGTCTATACTTTTTAACATGTATGGCCCCTGAACATCCTTAACAGTAACAGAGCACATAGGCAGTCTATACTATTTAAACAAGTATGGCCCCTGAACATCCGCATCAGTAAAAGAGCACATAGTGCAGTCTATACTATTTAAACATGTATGGCCCCTGAACATCCTTATGAGTAAAAGAGCACATAGGGTAGTCTATACTATTTAAACATGTATGGCCCCTGAACATCCGCATCAGTAAAAGAGCACATAGGGCAGTCTATACTATTTAAACATGTATGGCCCTTGAACATGCTTATCAGTAAAAGAGCACATAGTGCAGTCTATACTTTTAACATGTATGGCCCCTGAACATCCTTAACAGTAACAGAGCACATAGGCAGTCTATACTATTTAAACATGTATGGCCCCTGAACATCCTTATCAGTAACAGAGCACATAGGGCAGTCTATACTATTTAAACATGTATGGCCCCTGAATATCCTTATGAGTAAAAGAGCACATAGGGCAGTCTATACTATTTAAACATGTATGGCCCCTGAACATCCGCATCAGTAAAAGAGCACATAGGCAGTCTATACTAAACATGTATGGCCCCTGAACATCCATATTAGTAAAAGAGCACATTGGCAGTCTATACTATTTAAACATGTATGGCCCCTGAACATCCATATTAGTAAAAGAGCACATAGGGCAGTCTATACTATTTAAACATGTATGGCCCCTGAAAATCCGTATGAGTAAAAGAGCACATAAGGAAGTCTATACTATTTAAACATGTATGGCCACTGAACATCCGTATGAGTAAAAGAGCACATAGGGAAGTCTATACTATTTAAACATGTATGGCCCCTGAACATCCTTATGAGTAAAAGAGCACATAGGAAGTCTATATTATTTAATCATGTATGGCCCCTGAACATCCGTATGAGTAAAAGAGCACTTAGGCAGTCTATATTATTTAAACATGTATGGCCCCTGAACATCCTTATGAGTAAAAGAGCACATAGGGCAGTCTATACTATTTAAACATGTATGGCCCCTGAACATCCTTATGAGTAAAAGAGCACATAGGGTAGCCTATGCTATTTAAACATGTATGGCCCCTGAACATCCTTATGAGTAAAAGAGCACATAGGGCAATCTATACTATTTAAACATGTATGGCCCCTGAAGATCCTTATGAGTAAAAGAGCACATAGGACAGTCTATACTATTTAAACATGTATGGCCCCTGAACATCCTTATGAGTAAAAGAGCACATAGGCAGTCTATACTATTTAAACATGTATGGCCCCTGAACATCCTTATTCGTATCAGAGCACATAGGGCAGTCTATACTACTTAAACATGTATGGCCCCTGAACATCCTTATGAGTAAAAGAGCACATAGGACAGTCTATACTATTTAAAAATGTATGGCCCCTGAACATCCTTATGAGTAAAAGAGCACATAGGGCAGTCTATACTATTTAAACATGTATGGCCCCTGAACATCCTTATGAGTAAAAGAGCACATAGGGCAGTCTATACTATTTAAACATGTATGGCCCCTGAACATCCTTATGAGTAAAAGAGCACATAGGGCAGTCTATACTAAACATGTATGGCCCCTGAACATCGATATCAGTAAAAGAGCACATAGGGCAGTCTATACTATTTAAACATGTATGGCCCCTGAACATCCTTATCAGTAAAAGAGCACATGGAGCAATCTATACTATTTAAACATGTATGGCCCCTGAACATCCTTATGAGTAAAAGAGCACATAGGGAAGTCTATGCTATTTAAACATGTATGGCCCCTGAACATCCTTATGAGTAAAAGAGCACATAGGGCAGTCTATACTAAACATGTATGGCCCCTGAACATCGATATCAGTAAAAAAGCACATAGGGCAGTCTATACTATTTAAACATGTATGGCCCCTGAACATCCTTATCAGTAAAAGAGCACATAGAGCAATCTATACTATTTAAACATGTATGGCCCCTGAACATCCTTATGAGTAAAAGAGCACATAGGGCAGTCTATACTATTTAAACATGTATGGCCCCTGAACATCCTTATCAGTAACAGAGCACATAGGGCAGTCTATACTATTTAAACATGTATGGCCCCTGAAGATCCTTATGAGTAAAAGAGCACATAGGCAGTCTATACTATTTAAACATGTATGGCCCCTGAACATCCGCATCAGTAAAAGAGCACATAGGGCAGTCTATGCTATTTAAACATGTATGGCCCCTGAACATCCGTATGAGTAAAAGAGCACTTAGGCAGTCTATATTATTTAAACATGTATGGCCCCTGAACATCCTTATGAGTAAAAGAGCACATACAGCAGTCTATACTATTTAAACATGTATGGCCCCTGAACATCATTATGAGTAAAAGAGCACATAGGGCAGTCTATACTATTTAAACATGCATGGCCCCTGAACATCCATATCAGTAAAAGAGCACATAGGGCAGTCTATACTAAACATGTATGGCCCCTGAACATCGATATCAGTAAAAGAGCACATAGGCAGTCTATGCTATTTAAACATGTATGGCCCCTGAACATCCTTATCAGTAAAAGAGCACATAGAGCAATCTATACTATTTAAACATGTATGGCCCCTGAACATCCTTATGAGTAAAAGAGCACATAGGGTAGTCTATGCTATTTAAACATGTATGGCCCCTGAACATCCTTATGAGTAAAAGAGCACATAGGGCAATCTATACTATTTAAACATGTATGGCCCCTGAAGATCCTTATGAGTAAAAGAGCACATAGGGCAGTCTATACTATTTAAACATGTATGGCCCCTGAACATCCTTATGAGTAAAAGAGCACATAGGCAGTCTATACTATTTAAACATGTATGGCCCCTGAACATCCTTATCAGTAACAGAGCACATAGGGCAGTCTATACTATTTAAACATGTATGGCCCCTGAACATCCTTATGAGTAAAAGAGCACATAGGACAGTCTATACTATTTAAACATGTATGGCCCCTGAACATCCTTATGAGTAAAAGAGCACATAGGGCAGTCTATACTATTTAAACATGTATGGCCCCTGAACATCCTTATGAGTAAAAGAGCACATAGGGCAGTCTATACTATTTAAACATGTATGGCCCCTGAACATCCTTATGAGTAAAAGAGCACATAGGGCAGTCTATACTAAACATGTATGGCCCCTGAACATCGATATCAGTAAAAGAGCACATAGGGCAGTCTATACTATTTAAACATGTATGGCCCCTGAACATCCTTATGAGTAAAAGAGCACATAGGGCAGTCTATACTAAACATGTATGGCCCCTGAACATCCTTATGAGTAAAAGAGCACATAGGGCAGTCTATACTATTTAAACATGTATGGCCCCTGAACATCCTTATCAGTAACAGAGGACATAGGGCAGTCTATACTATTTAAACATGTATGGCCCCTGAAGATCCTTATGAGTAAAAGAGCACATAGGCAGTCTATACTATTTAAACATGTATTGCCCCTGAACTTCCTTATGAGTAAAAGAGCACATAGGGAAGTCTATACTATTTAAACATGTTTGGCCCTGAACATCCTTATCAGTAAAAGAGCACATAGGCAGTCTATACTATTTAAACATGTATGGCCCCTGACCATCCTTATGAGTAAAAGAGCACAAAGGGCAGTCTATACTATTTAAACATGTATGGCCCCTGAACATCCTTATGAGTAAAAGAGCATATAGGGCAGTCTATACTATTTAAACATGTATGGCCCCTGAACATCCTTATGAGTAAAAGAGCACATAGGGCAGTCTATACTATTTAAACATGTATGGCCCCTGAACATCCTTATGAGTAAGAGAGCACAGAGGGCAGTCTATACTAAACATGTATGGCCCCTGAACATCGATATCAGTAAATGAGCACATAGGCAGTCTATGCTATTTAAACATGTATGGCCCCTGAACATCCTTATCAGTAAAAGAGCACATAGGGCAGTCTATACTATTTAAACATGTATGGCCCCTGAAGATCCTTATGAGTAAAAGAGCACATAGGCAGTCTATACTATTTAAACATGTATGGCCCCTGAACATCCTTATGAGTAAAAGAGCACATAGGCAGTTTATACTGTTTAAACATGTATGGCCCCTGAACATCCTTATGAGTAAAAGAGCACATAAGGAAGTCTATACTATTTAAACATGTATGGCCCCTGAACATCCTTATGAGTAAAAGAGCACATAGGGCAGTCTATACTATTTAAACATGTATGGCCCCTGAACATCCTTATCAGTAACAGAGCACATAGGGCAGTCTATACTATTTAAACATGTATGGCCCCTGAACATCCTTATCAGTAAAAGAGCACATAGGGCAGTCTATACTATTTAAACATGTATGGCCCTGAACATCCTTATGAGTAAAAGAGCACATAGGGCAGTCTATACTATTTAAACATGTATGGCCCCTGAACATCCTTATGAGTAAAAGAGCACATAGGGCAGTCTATACTATTTAAACATGTATGGCCCCTGAACGTCTTTATGAGTAAAAGAGCACATAGGGTAGTCTATACTATTTAAACATGTATGGCCCCTGAACATCCTTATGAGTAAAAGAGCACATAGGCAGTCTATACTATTTAAACATGTATGACCCCTGAACATCCTTATCAGTAACAGAGCACATAGGGAAGTCTATACTATTTAAACATGTATGGCCCTGAACATCCTTATCAGTAAAAGAGCACATAGGGCAGTCTATACTATTTAAACATGTATGGCCCTTGAACATGCTTATCAGTAAAAGAGCACATAGTGGAGTCTATACTTTTTAACATGTATGGCCCCTGAACATCCTTAACAGTAACAGAGCACATAGGCAGTCTATACTATTTAAACAAGTATGGCCCCTGAACATCCGCATCAGTAAAAGAGCACATAGTGCAGTCTATACTATTTAAACATGTATGGCCCCTGAACATCCTTATGAGTAAAAGAGCACATAGGGCAGTCTATACTATTTAAACATGTATGGCCCCAGAACATCCGCATCAGTAAAAGAGCACATAGGGCAGTCTATACTATTTAAACATGTATGGCCCTTGAACATGCTTATCAGTAAAAGAGCACATAGTGCAGTCTATACTTTTTAACATGTATGGCCCCTGAACATCCTTAACAGTAACAGAGCACATAGGCAGTCTATACTTTTTAAACATGTATGGCCCCTGAACATCCTTATCAGTAACAGAGCACATAGGGCAGTCTATACTATTTAAACATGTATGGCCCCTGAATATCCTTATGAGTAAAAGAGCACATAGGGCAGTCTATACTATTTAAACATGTATGGCCCCTGAACATCCGCATCAGTAAAAGAGCACATAGGCAGTCTATACTAAACATGTATGGCCCCTGAACATCCATATCAGTAAAAGAGCACATTGGCAGTCTATACTATTTAAACATGTATGGCCCCTGAACATCAGCATCAGTAAAAGAGCACATAGGGCAGTCTATACTATTTAAACATGTATGGCCCCTGAACATCCATATCAGTAAAAGAGCACATAGTGCAGTCTATACTATTTAAACATGTATGGCCCATGAACATCCTTATGAGTAAAAGAGCACATAGGGCAGTCTATACTATTTAAACATGTATGGCCCCTGAAGATCCTTATGAGTAAAAGAGCACATAGGCAGTCTATACTATTTAAACATGTATGGCCCCTGAACATCCTTATGAGTAAAAGAGCACATAGGGCAGTCTATACTATTTAAACATGTATGGCCCCTAAACATCCTTATGAGTAAAAGAGCACATAAACAGTCTATACTATTTTAACATGTATGGCCCCTGAACATCCTTATGAGTAAAAGAGCAGATAGGCAGTCTATACTATTTAAACATGTATGGCCCCTGAACATCCTTATGAGTAAAAGAGCACATAGGCAGGCTATACTATTTAAACATGTATGGCCCCTGAAGATCCTTATCAGTAAAAGAGCACATAGGGCAGTCTATACTATTTAAACATGTATGGCCCCTGAACATCCTTATGAGTAAAAGAGCACATAGGCAGTCTATACTATTTAAACATGTATGGCCCCTGAACATCCTTATGAGTAAAAGAGCACATAGGCAGTCTATACTATTTAAACATGTATGGCCCCTGAACATCCTTATCAGTAACAGAGCACATAGGGCAGTCTATACTATTTAAACATGTATGGCCCCTGAACATCCTTATGAGTAAAAGAGCACATAGTGCAATCTATACTATTTAAACATGTATGGCCCCTGAACATCCATATCAGTAAAAGAGCACATAGGGCAGTCTATACTATTTAAACATGTATGGCCCCTGAACATCCGCATCAGTAAAAGAGCACATAGGGCAGTCTATACTATTTAAACATGTATGGCCCCTGAACATCCTTATGAGTAAAAGAGCACATAGGAAGTCTATCTTATTTAAACATGTATGGCCCCTGAACATCCGTATGAGTAAAAGAGCACTTAGGCAGTCTATATTATTTAAACATGTATGGCCCCTGAACATCCTTATGAGTAAAATAACACATAGGGCAGTCTATACTATTTAAACATGTATGGCCCCTGAACATCCTTATGAGTAAAAGAGCACATAGGGTAGCCTATGCTATTTAAACATGTATGGCCCCTGAACATCCTTATGAGTAAAAGAGCACATAGGGCAATCTATACTATTTAAACATGTATGGCCCCTGAAGATCCTTATGAGTAAAAGAGCACATAGGGCAGTCTATACTATTTAAACATGTATGGCCCCTGAACATCCTTATGAGTAAAAGAGCACATAGGCAGTCTATACTATTTAAACATGTAAGTACCCTGAACTTCCTTATCCGTATCAGAGCACATAGGGCAGTCTATACTATTTAAACATGTATGGCCCCTGAACATCCTTATGAGTAAAAGAGCACATAGGACAGTCTATACTATTTAAAAATGTATGGCCCCTGAACATCCTTATGAGTAAAAGAGCACATAGGGCAGTCTATACTATTTAAACATGTATGGCCCCTGAACATCCTTATGAGTAAAAGAGCACATAGGGCAGTCTATACTATTTAAACATGTATGGCCCCTGAACATCCTTATGAGTAAAAGAGCACATAGGGCAGTCTATACTAAACATGTATGGCCCCTGAACATCGATATCAGTAAAAGAGCACATAGGGCAGTCTATACTATTTAAACATGTATGGCCCCTGAACATCCTTATCAGTAAAAGAGCACATGGAGCAATCTATACTATTTAAACATGTATGGCCCCTGAACATCCTTATGAGTAAAAGAGCACATAGGGCAGTCTATGCTATTTAAACATGTATGGCCCCTGAACATCCTTATGAGTAAAAGAGCACATAGGGCAGTCTATACTAAACATGTATGGCCCCTGAACATCGATATCAGTAAAAGAGCACATAGGGCAGTCTATACTATTTAAACATGTATGGCCCCTGAACATCCTTATCAGTAAAAGAGCACATAGAGCAATCTATACTATTTAAACATGTATGGCCCCTGAACATCCTTATGAGTAAAAGAGCACATAGGGCAGTCTATACTATTTAAACATGTATGGCCCCTGAACATCCTTATCAGTAACAGAGCACATAGGGCAGTCTATACTATTTAAACATGTATGGCCCCTGAAGATCCTTATGAGTAAAAGAGCACATAGGCAGTCTATACTATTTAAACATGTATGGCCCCTGAACATCCGCATCAGTAAAAGAGCACATAGGGAAGTCTATGCTATTTAAACATGTATGGCCCCTGAACATAAGAATGAGTAAAAGAGCACTTAGGCAGTCTATATTATTTAAACATGTATGGCCCCTGAACATCCTTATGAGTAAAAGAGCACATACGGCAGTCTATACTATTTAAACATGTATGGCCCCTGAACATCATTATGAGTAAAAGAGCACATAGGGCAGTCTATACTATTTAAACATGCATGGCCCCTGAACATCCATATCAGTAAAAGAGCACATAGGGCAGTCTATACTAAACATGTATGGCCCCTGAACATCGATATCAGTAAAAGAGCACATAGACAGTCTATGCTATTTAAACATGTATGGCCCCTGAACATCCTTATCAGTAAAAGAGCACATAGAGCAATCTATACTATTTAAACATGTATGGCCCCTGAACATCCTTATGAGTAAAAGAGCACATAGGGTAGTCTATGCTATTTAAACATGTATGGCCCCTGAACATCCTTATGAGTAAAAGAGCACATAGGGCAATCTATACTATTTAAACATGTATGGCCCCTGAAGATCCTTATGAGTAAAAGAGCACATAGTGCAGTCTATACTATTTAAACATGTATGGCCCCTGAACATCCTTATGAGTAAAAGAGCACATAGGCAGTCTATACTATTTAAACATGTATGGCCCCTGAACATCCTTATCAGTAACAGAGCACATAGGGCAGTCTATACTATTTAAACATGTATGGCCCCTGAACATCCTTATGAGTAAAAGAGCACATAGGACAGTCTATACTATTTAAACATGTATGGCCCCTGAACATCCTTATGAGTAAAAGAGCACATAGGGCAGTCTATACTATTTAAACATGTATGGCCCCTGAACATCCTTATGAGTAAAAGAGCACATAGGGCAGTCTATACTATTTAAACATGTATGGCCCCTGAACATCCTTATGAGTAAAAGAGCACATAGGGCAATCTATACTACTTAAACATGTATGGCCCCTGAACATCCTTATGAGTAAAAGAGCACATAGGGCAGTCTATACTATTTAAACATGTATGGCCCCTGAACATCCTTATCAGTAACAGAGGACATAGGGCAATCTATACTATTTAAACATGTATGGCCCCTGAAGATCCTTATGAGTAAAAGAGCACATAGGCAGTCTATACTATTTAAACATGTATTGCCCCTGAACTTCCTTATGAGTAAAAGAGCACATAGGGAAGTCTATACTATTTAAACATGTATGGCCCTGAACATCGATATCAGTAAAAGAGCACATAGGGCAGTCTATACTATTTAAACATGTATGGCCCCTGAACATCCTTATCAGTAAAAGAGCACATAGAGCAATCTATACTATTTAAACATGTATGGCCCCTGAACATCCTTATGAGTAAAAGAGCACATAGTGCAATCTATACTATTTAAACATGTATGGCCCCTGAACATCCATATCAGTAAAAGAGCACATAGGGCAGTCTATACTATTTAAACATGTATGGCCCCTGAACATCCGCATCAGTAAAAGAGCACATAGGGCAGTCTATACTATTTAAACATGTATGGCCCCTGAACATCCTTATGAGTAAAAGAGCACATAGGAAGTCTATATTATTTAAACATGTATGGCCCCTGAACATCCGTATGAGTAAAAGAGCACTTAGGCAGTCTATATTATTTAAACATGTATGGCCCCTGAACATCCTTATGAGTAAAATAACACATAGGGCAGTCTATACTATTTAAACATGTATGGCCCCTGAACATCCTTATGAGTAAAAGAGCACATAGGGTAGCCTATGCTATTTAAACATGTATGGCCCCTGAACATCCTTATGAGTAAAAGAGCACATAGGGCAATCTATACTATTTAAACATGTATGGCCCCTGAAGATCCTTATGAGTAAAAGAGCACATAGGGCAGTCTATACTATTTAAACATGTATGGCCCCTGAACATCCTTATGAGTAAAAGAGCACATAGGCAGTCTATACTATTTAAACATGTAAGTACCCTGAACTTCCTTATCCGTATCAGAGCACATAGGGCAGTCTATACTATTTAAACATGTATGGCCCCTGAACATCCTTATGAGTAAAAGAGCACATAGGACAGTCTATACTATTTAAAAATGTATGGCCCCTGAACATCCTTATGAGTAAAAGAGCACATAGGGCAGTCTATACTATTTAAACATGTATGGCCCCTGAACATCCTTATGAGTAAAAGAGCACATAGGGCAGTCTATACTATTTAAACATGTATGGCCCCTGAACATCCTTATGAGTAAAAGAGCACATAGGGCAGTCTATACTAAACATGTATGGCCCCTGAACATCGATATCAGTAAAAGAGCACATAGGGCAGTCTATACTATTTAAACATGTATGGCCCCTGAACATCCTTATCAGTAAAAGAGCACATGGAGCAATCTATACTATTTAAACATGTATGGCCCCTGAACATCCTTATGAGTAAAAGAGCACATAGGGCAGTCTATGCTATTTAAACATGTATGGCCCCTGAACATCCTTATGAGTAAAAGAGCACATAGGGCAGTCTATACTAAACATGTATGGCCCCTGAACATCGATATCAGTAAAAGAGCACATAGGGCAGTCTATACTATTTAAACATGTATGGCCCCTGAACATCCTTATCAGTAAAAGAGCACATAGAGCAATCTATACTATTTAAACATGTATGGCCCCTGAACATCCTTATGAGTAAAAGAGCACATAGGGCAGTCTATACTATTTAAACATGTATGGCCCCTGAACATCCTTATCAGTAACAGAGCACATAGGGCAGTCTATACTATTTAAACATGTATGGCCCCTGAAGATCCTTATGAGTAAAAGAGCACATAGGCAGTCTATACTATTTAAACATGTATGGCCCCTGAACATCCGCATCAGTAAAAGAGCACATAGGGAAGTCTATGCTATTTAAACATGTATGGCCCCTGAACATAAGAATGAGTAAAAGAGCACTTAGGCAGTCTATATTATTTAAACATGTATGGCCCCTGAACATCCTTATGAGTAAAAGAGCACATACGGCAGTCTATACTATTTAAACATGTATGGCCCCTGAACATCATTATGAGTAAAAGAGCACATAGGGCAGTCTATACTATTTAAACATGCATGGCCCCTGAACATCCATATCAGTAAAAGAGCACATAGGGCAGTCTATACTAAACATGTATGGCCCCTGAACATCGATATCAGTAAAAGAGCACATAGACAGTCTATGCTATTTAAACATGTTTGGCCCCTGAACATCCTTATCAGTAAAAGAGCACATAGAGCAATCTATACTATTTAAACATGTATGGCCCCTGAACATCCTTATGAGTAAAAGAGCACATAGGGTAGTCTATGCTATTTAAACATGTATGGCCCCTGAACATCCTTATGAGTAAAAGAGCACATAGGGCAATCTATACTATTTAAACATGTATGGCCCCTGAAGATCCTTATGAGTAAAAGAGCACATAGTGCAGTCTATACTATTTAAACATGTATGGCCCCTGAACATCCTTATGAGTAAAAGAGCACATAGGCAGTCTATACTATTTAAACATGTATGGCCCCTGAACATCCTTATCAGTAACAGAGCACATAGGGCAGTCTATACTATTTAAACATGTATGGCCCCTGAACATCCTTATGAGTAAAAGAGCACATAGGACAGTCTATACTATTTAAACATGTATGGCCCCTGAACATCCTTATGAGTAAAAGAGCACATAGGGCAGTCTATACTATTTAAACATGTATGGCCCCTGAACATCCTTATGAGTAAAAGAGCACATAGGGCAGTCTATACTATTTAAACATGTATGGCCCCTGAACATCCTTATGAGTAAAAGAGCACATAGGGCAATCTATACTACTTAAACATGTATGGCCCCTGAACATCCTTATGAGTAAAAGAGCACATAGGGCAGTCTATACTATTTAAACATGTATGGCCCCTGAACATCCTTATCAGTAACAGAGGACATAGGGCAATCTATACTATTTAAACATGTATGGCCCCTGAAGATCCTTATGAGTAAAAGAGCACATAGGCAGTCTATACTATTTAAACATGTATTGCCCCTGAACTTCCTTATGAGTAAAAGAGCACATAGGGAAGTCTATACTATTTAAACATGTATGGCCCTGAACATCGATATCAGTAAAAGAGCACATAGGGCAGTCTATACTATTTAAACATGTATGGCCCCTGAACATCCTTATCAGTAAAAGAGCACATAGAGCAATCTATACTATTTAAACATGTATGGCCCCTGAACATCCTTATGAGTAAAAGAGCACATAGGGCAGTCTATACTATTTAAACATGTATGGCCCCTGAACATCCTTATCAGTAACAGAGGACATAGGGCAGTCTATACTATTTAAACATGTATGGCCCCTGAAGATCCTTATGAGTAAAAGAGCACATAGTCAGTCTATACTATTTAAACATGTATTGCCCCTGAACTTCCTTATGAGTAAAAGAGCACATAGGGAAGTCTATACTATTTAAACATGTATGGCCCTGAACATCCTTATCAGTAAAAGAGCACATAGGCAGTCTATACTATTTAAACATGTATTGCCCCTGAACTTCCTTATGAGTAAAAGAGCACATAGGGAAGTCTATACTATTTAAACATGTATGGCCCTGAACATCCTTATCAGTAAAAGAGCACATAGGCAGTCTATACTATTTAAACATGTATGGCCCCTGAACATCCTTATGAGTAAAAGAGCATATAGGGCAGTCTATACTATTTAAACATGTATGGCCCCTGAACATCCGCATCAGTAAAAGAGCACATAGGGCAATCTATACTATTTAAACATGTATGGCCCCTGAACATCCTTATGAGTAAAAGAGCACAGAGGGCAGTCTATACTAAACATGTATGGCCCCTGAACATCGATATCAGTAAATGAGCACATAGGCAGTCTATGCTATTTAAACATGTATGGCCCCTGAACATCCTTATCAGTAAAAGAGCACATAGGGCAGTCTATACTATTTAAACATGTATGGCCCCTGAAGATCCTTATGAGTAAAAGAGCACATAGGCAGTCTATACTATTTAAACATGTATGGCCCCTGAACATCCTTTTGAGTAAAAGAGCACATAGGCAGTCTATACTGTTTAAACATGTATGGCCCCTGAACATCCTTATCAGTAAAAGAGCACATATGCAGTTTATACTGTTTAAACATGTATGGCCCCTGAACATCCTTATGAGTAAAAGAGCACATAAGGAAGTCTATACTATTTAAACATGTATGGCCCCTGAACATCCTTATGAGTAAAAGAGCACATAGGGCAGTCTATACTATTTAAACATGTATGGCCCCTGAACATCCTTATCAGTAACAGAGCACATAGGGCAGTCTATACTATTTAAACATGTATGGCCCCTGAACATCCTTATCAGTAAAAGAGCACATAGGGAAGTCTACACTATTTAAACATGTATGGCCCTGAACATCCTTATCAGTAAAAGAGCACATAGGGCAGTCTATACTATTTAAACATGTATGGCCCCTGAACATCCTTATGAGTAAAAGAGCACATAGGCAGTCTATACTATTTAAACATGTATGGCCCCTGAACATCCTTATCAGTAACAGAGCACATAGGGCAGCCTATACTATTTAAACATGTATGGCCCCTGAACATCCTTATGAGTAAAAGAGCACATAGGCAGTCTATACTATTTAAACATGTATGGCCCCTGAACATCCTTATCAGTAACAGAGCACATAGGGCAGTCTATACTATTTAAACATGTATGGCCCCTGAACATCCTTATGAGTAAAAGAGCACATAGGACAGTCTATACTATTTAAACATGTATGGCCCCTGAACATCCTTATGAGTAAAAGAGCACATAGGGCAGTCTATACTATTTAAACATGTATGGCCCCTGAACATCCTTATGAGTAAAAGAGCACATAGGGCAGTCTATACTATTTAAACATGTATGGCCCCTGAACATCCTTATGAGTAAAAGAGCACATAGGGCAATCTATACTATTTAAACATGTATGGCCCCTGAACATCCTTATGAGTAAAAGGGCACATAGGGCAGTCTATACTATTTAAACATGTATGGCCCCTGAACATCCTTATCAGTAACAGAGGACATAGGGCAGTCTATACTATTTAAACATGTATGGCCCCTGAAGATCCTTATGAGTAAAAGAGCACATAGGCAGTCTATACTATTTAAACATGTATTGCCCCTGAACTTCCTTATGAGTAAAAGAGCACATAGGGAAGTCTATACTATTTAAACATGTATGGCCCTGAACATCGATATCAGTAAAAGAGCACATAGGGCAGTCTATACTATTTAAACATGTATGGCCCCTGAACATCCTTATCAGTAAAAGAGCACATAGAGCAATCTATACTATTTAAACATGTATGGCCCCTGAACATCCTTATGAGTAAAAGAGCACATAGGGCAGTCTATACTATTTAAACATGTATGGCCCCTGAACATCCTTATCAGTAACAGAGGACATAGGGCAGTCTATACTATTTAAACATGTATGGCCCCTGAAGATCCTTATGAGTAAAAGAGCACATAGGCAGTCTATACTATTTAAACATGTATTGCCCCTGAACTTCCTTATGAGTAAAAGAGCACATAGGGAAGTCTATACTATTTAAACATGTATGGCCCTGAACATCCTTATCAGTAAAAGAGCACATAGGCAGTCTATACTATTTAAACATGTCTTGCCCCTGAACTTCCTTATGAGTAAAAGAGCACATAGGGAAGTCTATACTATTTAAACATGTATGGCCCTGAACATCCTTATCAGTAAAAGAGCACATAGGCAGTCTATACTATTTAAACATGTATGGCCCCTGAACATCCTTATGAGTAAAAGAGCATATAGGGCAGTCTATACTATTTAAACATGTATGGCCCCTGAACATCCTTATGAGTAAAAGAGCACATAGGGCAGTCTATACTATTTAAACATGTATGGCCCCTGAACATCCTTATGAGTAAAAGAGCACAGAGGGCAGTCTATACTAAACATGTATGGCCCCTGAACATCGATATCAGTAAATGAGCACATAGGCAGTCTATGCTATTTAAACATGTATGGCCCCTGAACATCCTTATCAGTAAAAGAGCACATAGGGCAGTGTATACTATTTAAACATGTATGGCCCCTGAAGATCCTTATGAGTAGAAGAGCACATAGGCAGTCTATACTATTTAAACATGTATGGCCCCTGAACATCCTTATGAGTAAAAGAGCACATAGGCAGTCTATACTGTTTAAACATGTATGGCCCCTGAACATCCTTATGAGTAAAAGAGCACATATGCAGTTTATACTGTTTAAACATGTATGGCCCCTGAACATCCTTATGAGTAAAAGAGCACATAGGGCAGTCTATACTATTTAAACATGTATGGCCCCTGAACATCCTTATCAGTAACAGAGCACATAGGGCAGTCTATACTATTTAAACATGTATGGCCCCTGAACATCCTTATCAGTAAAAGAGCACATAGGGAAGTCTATACTATTTAAACATGTATGGCCCTGAACATCCTTATGAGTAAAAGAGCACATAGGGCAGTCGATACTATTTAAACATGTATGGCCCCTGAACATCCTTATGAGTAAAAGAGCACATAGGGCAGTCTATACTATTTAAACATGTATGGCCCCTGAACATCTTTATGAGTAAAAGAGCACATAGGGTAGTCTATACTATTTAAACATGTATGGCCCCTGAACATCCTTATGAGTAAAAGAGCACATAGGCAGTCTATACTATTTAAACATGTATGGCCCCTGAACATCCTTATCAGTAACAGAGCACATAGGGAAGTCTATACTATTTAAACATGTATGGCCCTGAACATCCTTATCAGTAAAAGAGCACATAGGGCAGTCTATACTATTTAAACATGTATGGCCCTTGAACATGCTTATCAGTAAAAGAGCACATAGTGGAGTCTATACTTTTTAACATGTATGGCCCCTGAACATCCTTAACAGTAACAGAGCACATAGGCAGTCTATACTATTTAAACAAGTATGGCCCCTGAACATCCGCATCAGTAAAAGAGCACATAGTGCAGTCTATACTATTTAAACATGTATGGCCCCTGAACATCCTTATGAGTAAAAGAGCACATAGGGTAGTCTATACTATTTAAACATGTATGGCCCCTGAACATCCGCATCAGTAAAAGAGCACATAGGGCAGTCTATACTATTTAAACATGTATGGCCCTTGAACATGCTTATCAGTAAAAGAGCACATAGTGCAGTCTATACTTTTTAACATGTATGGCCCCTGAACATCCTTAACAGTAACAGAGCACATAGGCAGTCTATACTATTTAAACATGTATGGCCCCTGAACATCCTTATCAGTAACAGAGCACATAGGGCAGTCTATACTATTTAAACATGTATGGCCCCTGAATATCCTTATGAGTAAAAGAGCACATATGGCAGTCTATACTATTTAAACATGTATGGCCCCTGAACATCCGCATCAGTAAAAGAGCACATAGGCAGTCTATACTAAACATGTATGGCCCCTGAACATCCATATTAGTAAAAGAGCACATTGGCAGTCTATACTATTTAAACATGTATGGCCCCTGAACATCAGCATAAGTAAAAGAGCACATAGGGCAGTCTATACTATTTAAACATGTATGGCCCCTGAACATCCATATCAGTAAAAGAGCACATAGTGCAGTCTATACTATTTAAACATGTATGGCCCATGAACATCCTTATGAGTAAAAGAGCACATAGGGCAGTCTATACTATTTAAACATGTATGGCCCCTGAAGATCCTTATGAGTAAAAGAGCACATAGGCAGTCTATACTATTTAAACATGTATGGCCCCTGAACATCCTTATGAGTAAAAGAGCACATAGGGCAGTCTATACTATTTAAACATGTATGGCCCCTAAACATCCTTATGAGTAAAAGAGCACATAGACAGTCTATACTATTTTAACATGTATGGCCCCTGAACATCCTTATGAGTAAAAGAGCAGATAGGCAGTCTATACTATTTAAACATGTATGGCCCCTGAACATCCTTATGAGTAAAAGAGCACATAGGCAGGCTATACTATTTAAACATGTATGGCCCCTGAAGATCCTTATCAGTAAAAGAGCACATAGGGCAGTCTATACTATTTAAACATGTATGGCCCCTGAACATCCTTATGAGTAAAAGAGCACATAGGCAGTCTATACTATTTAAACATGTATGGCCCCTGAACATCCTTATGAGTAAAAGAGCACATAGGCAGTCTATACTATTTAAACATGTATGGCCCCTGAACATCCTTATCAGTAACAGAGCACATAGGGCAGTCTATACTATTTAAACATGTATGGCCCCTGAACATCCTTATGAGTAAAAGAGCACATAGTGCAATCTATACTATTTAAACATGTATGGCCCCTGAACATCCATATCAGTAAAAGAGCACATAGGGCAGTCTATACTATTTAAACATGTATGGCCCCTGAACATCCGCATCAGTAAAAGAGCACATAGGGCAGTCTATACTATTTAAACATGTATGGCCCCTGAACATCCTTATGAGTAAAAGAGCACATAGGAAGTCTATATTATTTAAACATGTATGGCCCCTGAACATCCGTATGAGTAAAAGAGCACTTAGGCAGTCTATATTATTTAAACATGTATGGCCCCTGAACATCCTTATGAGTAAAAGAGCACATAGGGCAGTCTATACTATTTAAACATGTATGGCCCCTGAACATCCTTATGAGTAAAAGAGCACATAGGGTAGCCTATGCTATTTAAACATGTATGGCCCCTGAACATCCTTATGAGTAAAAGAGCACATAGGGCAATCTATACTATTTAAACATGTATGGCCCCTGAAGATCCTTATGAGTAAAAGAGCACATAGGGCAGTCTATACTATTTAAACATGTATGGCCCCTGAACATCCTTATGAGTAAAAGAGCACATAGGCAGTCTATACTATTTAAACATGTATGGCCCCTGAACTTCCTTATCAGTATCAGAGCACATAGGGCAGTCTATACTATTTAAACATGTATGGCCCCTGAACATCCTTATGAGTAAAAGAGCACATAGGACAGTCTATACTATTTAAAAATGTATGGCCCCTGAACATCCTTATGAGTAAAAGAGCACATAGGGCAGTCTATACTATTTAAACATGTATGGCCCCTGAACATCCTTATGAGTAAAAGAGCACATAGGGCAGTCTATACTATTTAAACATGTATGGCCCCTGAACATCCTTATGAGTAAAAGAGCACATAGGGCAGTCTATACATTAAACATGTATGGCCCCTGAACATCGATATCAGTAAAAGAGCACATAGGGCAGTCTATACTATTTAAACATGTATGGCCCCTGAACATCCTTATCAGTAAAAGAGCACATAGAGCAATCTATACTATTTAAACATGTATGGCCCCTGAACATCCTTATGAGTAAAAGAGCACATAGGGCAGTCTATACTATTTAAACATGTATGGCCCCTGAACATCCTTATCAGTAACAGAGCACATAGGGCAGTCTATACTATTTAAACATGTATGGCCCCTGAAGATCCTTATGAGTAAAAGAGCACATAGGCAGTCTATACTATTTAAACATGTATGGCCCCTGAAGATCTGCATCAGTAAAAGAGCACATAGGGAAGTCTATGCTATTTAAACATGTATGGCCCCTGAACATCATTATGAGTAAAAGAGCACATAGGGCAGTCTATACTATTTAAACATGCATGGCCCCTGAACATCCATATCAGTAAAAGAGCACATAGGGCAGTCTATACTAAACATGTATGGCCCCTGAACATCGATATCAGTAAAAGAGCACATAGGCAGTCTATGCTATTTAAACATGTATGGCCCCTGAACATCCTTATCAGTAAAAGAGCACATAGAGCAATCTATACTATTTAAACATGTATGGCCCCTGAACATCCTTATGAGTAAAAGAGCACATAGGGTAGTCTATGCTATTTAAACATGTATGGCCCCTGAACATCCTTATGAGTAAAAGAGCACATAGGGCAATCTATACTATTTAAACATGTATGGCCCCTGAAGATCCTTATGAGTAAAAGAGCACATAGTGCAGTCTATACTATTTAAACATGTATGGCCCCTGAACATCCTTATGAGTAAAAGAGCACATAGGCAGTCTATACTATTTAAACATGTATGGCCCCTGAACATCCTTATCAGTAACAGAGCACATAGGGCAGTCTATACTATTTAAACATGTATGGCCCCTGAACATCCTTATGAGTAAAAGAGCACATAGGACAGTCTATACTATTTAAACATGTATGGCCCCTGAACATCCTTATGAGTAAAAGAGCACATAGGGCAGTCTATACTATTTAAACATGTATGGCCCCTGAACATCCTTATGAGTAAAAGAGCACATAGGGCAGTCTATACTATTTAAACATGTATGGCCCCTGAACATCCTTATGAGTAAAAGAGCACATAGGGCAATCTATACTATTTAAACATGTATGGCCCCTGAACATCCTTATGAGTAAAAGAGCACATAGGGCAGTCTATACTATTTAAACATGTATGGCCCCTGAACATCCTTATCAGTAACAGAGGACATAGGGCAGTCTATACTATTTAAACATGTATGGCCCCTGAAGATCCTTATGAGTAAAAGAGCACATAGGCAGTCTATACTATTTAAACATGTATTGCCCCTGAACTTCCTTATGAGTAAAAGAGCACATAGGGAAGTCTATACTATTTAAACATGTATGGCCCTGAACATCGATATCAGTAAAAGAGCACATAGGGCAGTCTATACTATTTAAACATGTATGGCCCCTGAACATCCTTATCAGTAAAAGAGCACATAGAGCAATCTATACTATTTAAACATGTATGGCCCCTGAACATCCTTATGAGTAAAAGAGCACATAGGGCAGTCTATACTATTTAAACATGTATGGCCCCTGAACATCCTTATCAGTAACAGAGGACATAGGGCAGTCTATACTATTTAAACATGTATGGCCCCTGAAGATCCTTATGAGTAAAAGAGCACATAGGCAGTCTATACTATTTAAACATGTATGGCCCTGAACATCCTTATCAGTAAAAGAGCACATAGGGCAGTCTATACTTTAAACATGTATGGCCCCTGAACATCGATATCAGTAAATGAGCACATAGGCAGTCTATGCTATTTAAACATGTATGGCCCCTGAACATCCTTATCAGTAAAAGAGCACATAGGGCAGTCTATACTATTTAAACATGTATGGCCCCTGAAGATCCTTATGAGTAAAAGAGCACATAGGCAGTCTATACTATTTAAACATGTATGGCCCCTGAACATCCTTATGAGTAAAAGAGCACATAGGCAGTCTATACTGTTTAAACATGTATGGCCCCTGAACATCCTTATGAGTAAAAGAGCACATATGCAGTTTATACTGTTTAAACATGTATGGCCCCTGAACATCCTTATGAGTAAAAGAGCACATAAGGAAGTCTATACTATTTAAACATGTATGGCCCCTGAACATCCTTATGAGTAAAAGAGCACATAGGGCAGTCTATACTATTTAAACATGTATGGCCCCTGAACATCCTTATCAGTAACAGAGCACATAGGGCAGTCTATACTATTTAAACATGTATGGCCCCTGAACATCCTTATGAGTAAAAGAGCACATAGGCAGTCTATACTATTTAAACATGTATGGCCCCTGAACATCCTTATCAGTAACAGAGCACATAGGGCAGCCTATACTATTTAAACATGTATGGCCCCTGAACATCCTTATGAGTAAAAGAGCACATAGGCAGTCTATACTATTTAAACATGTATGGCCCCTGAACATCCTTATCAGTAACAGAGCACATAGGGCAGTCTATACTATTTAAACATGTATGGCCCCTGAACATCCTTATGAGTAAAAGAGCACATAGGACAGTCTATACTATTTAAACATGTATGGCCCCTGAACATCCTTATGAGTAAAAGAGCACATAGGGCAGTCTATACTATTTAAACATGTATGGCCCCTGAACATCCTTATGAGTAAAAGAGCACATAGGGCAGTCTATACTATTTAAACATGTATGGCCCCTGAACATCCTTATGAGTAAAAGAGCACATAGGGCAATCTATACTATTTAAACATGTATGGCCCCTGAACATCCTTATGAGTAAAAGAGCACATAGGGCAGTCTATACTATTTAAACATGTATGGCCCCTGAACATCCTTATCAGTAACAGAGGACATAGGGCAGTCTATACTATTTAAACATGTATGGCCCCTGAAGATCCTTATGAGTAAAAGAGCACATAGGCAGTCTATACTATTTAAACATGTATTGCCCCTGAACTTCCTTATGAGTAAAAGAGCACATAGGGAAGTCTATACTATTTAAACATGTATGGCCCTGAACATCGATATCAGTAAAAGAGCACATAGGGCAGTCTATACTATTTAAACATGTATGGCCCCTGAACATCCTTATCAGTAAAAGAGCACATAGGGAAGTCTATACTATTTAAACATGTATGGCCCTGAACATCGATATCAGTAAAAGAGCACAAAGGGCAGTCTATACTATTTAAACATGTATGGCCCCTGAACATCCTTATCAGTAGCAGAGCACATAGGGCAGTCTATACTATTTAAACATGTATGGCCCCTGAACATCCTTATCAGTAAAAGAGCACATAGGGAAGTCTATACTATTTAAACATGTATGGCCCTGAACATCCTTATCAGTAAAAGAGCACATAGGGCAGTCTATACTATTTAAACATGTATGGCCCTTGAACATGCTTATCAGTAAAAGAGCACATAGTGCAGTCTATGCTATTTAAACATGTATGGCCCCTGAACATAAGTATGAGTAAAAGAGCACTTAGGCAGTCTATATTATTTAAACATGTATGGCCCCTGAACATCCATATGAGTAAAAGAGCACATACGGCAGTCTATACTATTTAAACATGTATGGCCCCTGAACATCATTATGAGTAAAAGAGCACATAGGGCAGTCTATACTATTTAAACATGCATGGCCCCTGAACATCCATATCAGTAAAAGAGCACATAGGGCAGTCTATACTAAACATGTATGGCCCCTGAACATCGATATCAGTAAAAGAGCACATAGGCAGTCTATGCTATTTAAACATGTATGGCCCCTGAACATCCTTATCAGTAAAAGAGCACATAGAGCAATCTATACTATTTAAACATGTATGGTCCCTGAACATCCTTATGAGTAAAAGAGCACATAGGGTAGTCTATGCTATTTAAACATGTATGGCCCCTGAACATCCGAATGAGTAAAAGAGCACATAGGGCAATCTATACTATTTAAACATGTATGGCCCCTGAAGATCCTTATGAGTAAAAGAGCACATAGGGCAGTCTATACTATTTAAACATGTATGGCCCCTGAACATCTTTATGAGTAAAAGAGCACATAGGCAGTCTATACTATTTAAACATGTATGGCCCCTGAACATCCTTATCAGTAACAGAGCACATAGGGCAGTCTATACTATTTAAACATGTATGGCCCCTGAACATCCTTATGAGTAAAAGAGCACATAGGACAGTCTATACTATTTAAACATGTATGGCCCCTGAACATCCTTATGAGTAAAAGAGCACATAGGGCAGTCTATACTATTTAAACATGTATGGCCCCTGAACATCCTTATGAGTAAAAGAGCACATAGGGCAGTCTATACTGTTTAAACATGTATGGCCCCTGAACATCCTTATGAGTAAAAGAGCACATAGGGCAGTCTATACTAAACATGTATGGCCCCTGAACATCGATATCAGTAAAAGAGCACATAGGGCAGTCTATACTATTTAAACATGTATGGCCCCTGAACATCCTTATCAGTAAAAGAGCACATAGAGCAATCTATACTATTTAAACATGTATGGCCCCTGAACATCCTTATGAGTAAAAGAGCACATAGGGCAGTCTATACTATTTAAACATGTATGGCCCCTGAACATCCTTATCAGTAACAGAGGACATAGGGCAGTCTATACTATTTAAACATGTATGGCCCCTGAAGATCCTTATGAGTAAAAGAGCACATAGGCAGTCTATACTATTTAAACATGTATTGCCCCTGAACTTCCTTATGAGTAAAAGAGCACATAGGGAAGTCTATACTATTTAAACATGTATGGCCCTGAACATCCTTATCAGTAAAAGAGCACATAGGCAGTCTATACTATTTAAACATGTATGGCCCCTGAACATCCTTATGAGTAAAAGAGCACATAGGGCAGTCTATACTATTTAAACATGTATGGCCCCTGAACATCCTTATGAGTAAAAGAGCATATAGGGCAGTCTATACTATTTAAACATGTATGGCCCCTGAACATCCTTATGAGTAAAAGAGCACATAGGGCAGTCTATACTATTTAAACATGTATGGCCCCTGAACATCCTTATGAGTAAAAGAGCACAGAGGGCAGTCTATACTAAACATGTATGGCCCCTGAACATCGATATCAGTAAATGAGCACATAGGCAGTCTATGCTATTTAAACATGTATGGCCCCTGAACATCCTTATCAGTAAAAGAGCACATAGGGCAGTCTATACTATTTAAACATGTATCGCCCCTGAAGATCCTTATGAGTAAAAGAGCACATAGGCAGTCTATACTATTTAAACATGTATGGCCCCTGAACATCCTTATGAGTAAAAGAGCACATAGGCAGTCTATACTATTTAAACATGTATGGCCCCTGAACATCCTTATCAGTAACAGAGCACATAGGGCAGTCTATACTATTTAAACATGTATGGCCCCTGAACATCCTTATGAGTAAAAGAGCACATAGGACAGTCTATACTATTTAAACATGTATGGCCCCTGAACATCCTTATGAGTAAAAGAGCACATAGGGCAGTCTATACTATTTAAACATGTATGGCCCCTGAACATCCTTATGAGTAAAAGAGCACATAGGGCAGTCTATACTATTTAAACATGTATGGCCCCTGAACATCCTTATGAGTAAAAGAGCACATAGGGAAATCTATACTATTTAAACATGTATGGCCCCTGAACATCCTTATGAGTAAAAGAGCACATAGGGCAGTCTATACTATTTAAACATGTATGGCCCCTGAACATCCTTATCAGTAACAGAGGACATAGGGCAGTCTATACTATTTAAACATGTATGGCCCCTGAAGATCCTTATGAGTAAAAGAGCACATAGGCAGTCTATACTATTTAAACATGTATTGCCCCTGAACTTCCTTATGAGTAAAAGAGCACATAGGGAAGTCTATACTATTTAAACATGTATGGCCCTGAACATCGATATCAGTAAAAGAGCACATAGGGCAGTCTATACTATTTAAACATGTATGGCCCCTGAACATCCTTATCAGTAAAAGAGCACATAGAGCAATCTATACTATTTAAACATGTATGGCCCCTGAACATCCTTATGAGTAAAAGAGCACATAGGGCAGTCTATACTATTTAAACATGTATGGCCCCTGAACATCCTTATCAGTAACAGAGGACATAGGGCAGTCTATACTATTTAAACATGTATGGCCCCTGAAGATCCTTATGAGTAAAAGAGCACATAGGCAGTCTATACTATTTAAACATGTATTGCCCCTGAACTTCCTTATGAGTAAAAGAGCACATAGGGAAGTCTATACTATTTAAACATGTATGGCCCTGAACATCCTTATCAGTAAAAGAGCACATAGGGCAGTCTATACTAAACATGTATGGCCCCTGAACATCGATATCAGTAAATGAGCACATAGGCAGTCTATGCTATTTAAACATGTATGGCCCCTGAACATCCTTATCAGTAAAAGAAAGAGCACATAGGGCAGTCTATACTATTTAAACATGTATGGCCCCTGAAGATCCTTATGAGTAAAAGAGCACATAGGCAGTCTATACTATTTAAACATGTATGGCCCCTGAACATCCTTATGAGTAAAAGAGCACATAGGCAGTCTATACTGTTTAAACATGTATGGCCCCTGAACATCCTTATGAGTAAAAGAGCACATATGCAGTTTATACTGTTTAAACATGTATGGCCCCTGAACATCCTTATGAATAAAAGAGCACATAAGGAAGTCTATACTATTTAAACATGTATGGCCCCTGAACATCCTTATGAGTAAAAGAGCACATAGGGCAGTCTATACTATTTAAACATGTATGGCCCCTGAACATCCTTATCAGTAACAGAGCACATAGGGCAGTCTATACTATTTAAACATGTATGGCCCCTGAACATCCTTATGAGTAAAAGAGCACATAGGCAGTCTATACTATTTAAACATGTATGGCCCCTGAACATCCTTATCAGTAACAGAGCACATAGGGCACCCTATACTATTTAAACATGTATGGCCCCTGAACATCCTTATGAGTAAAAGAGCACATAGGCAGTCTATACTATTTAAACATGTATGGCCCCTGAACATCCTTATCAGTAACAGAGCACATAGGGCAGTCTATACTATTTAAACATGTATGGCCCCTGAACATCCTTATGAGTAAAAGAGCACATAGGACAGTCTATACTATTTAAACATGTATGGCCCCTGAACATCCTTATGAGTAAAAGAGCACATAGGGCAGTCTATACTATTTAAACATGTATGGCCCCTGAACATCCTTATGAGTAAAAGAGCACATAGGGCAGTCTATACTATTTAAACATGTATGGCCCCTGAACATCCTTATGAGTAAAAGAGCACATAGGGCAATCTATACTATTTAAACATGTATGGCCCCTGAACATCCTTATGAGTAAAAGAGCACATAGGGCAGTCTATACTATTTAAACATGTATGGCCCCTGAACATCCTTATCAGTAACAGAGGACATAGGGCAGTCTATACTATTTAAACATGTATGGCCCCTGAAGATCCTTATGAGTAAAAGAGCACATAGGCAGTCTATACTATTTAAACATGTATTGCCCCTGAACTTCCTAATGAGTAAAAGAGCACATAGGGAAGTCTATACTATTTAAACATGTATGGCCCTGAACATCGATATCAGTAAAAGAGCACATAGGGCAGTCTATACTATTTAAACATGTATGGCCCCTGAACATCCTTATCAGTAAAAGAGCACATAGGGAAGTCTATACTATTTAAACATGTATGGCCCTGAACATCGATATCAGTAAAAGAGCACAAAGGGCAGTCTATACTATTTAAACATGTATGGCCCCTGAACATCCTTATCAGTAGCAGAGCACATAGGGCAGTCTATACTATTTAAACATGTATGGCCCCTGAACATCCTTATCAGTAAAAGAGCACATAGGGAAGTCTATACTATTTAAACATGTATGGCCCTGAACATCCTTATCAGTAAAAGAGCACATAGGGCAGTCTATACTATTTAAACATGTATGGCCCTTGAACATGCTTATCAGTAAAAGAGCACATAGTGCAGTCTATGCTATTTAAACATGTATGGCCCCTGAACATAAGTATGAGTAAAAGAGCACTTAGGCAGTCTATATTATTTAAACATGTATGGCCCCTGAACATCCATATGAGTAAAAGAGCACATACGGCAGTCTATACTATTTAAACATGTATGGCCCCTGAACATCATTATGAGTAAAAGAGCACATAGGGCAGTCTATACTATTTAAACATGCATGGCCCCTGAACATCCATATCAGTAAAAGAGCACATAGGGCAGTCTATACTAAACATGTATGGCCCCTGAACATCGATATCAGTAAAAGAGCACATAGGCAGTCTATGCTATTTAAACATGTATGGCCCCTGAACATCCTTATCAGTAAAAGAGCACATAGAGCAATCTATACTATTTAAACATGTATGGTCCCTGAACATCCTTATGAGTAAAAGAGCACATAGGGTAGTCTATGCTATTTAAACATGTATGGCCCCTGAACATCCGAATGAGTAAAAGAGCACATAGGGCAATCTATACTATTTAAACATGTATGGCCCCTGAAGATCCTTATGAGTAAAAGAGCACATAGGGCAGTCTATACTATTTAAACATGTATGGCCCCTGAACATCTTTATGAGTAAAAGAGCACATAGGCAGTCTATACTATTTAAACATGTATGGCCCCTGAACATCCTTATCAGTAACAGAGCACATAGGGCAGTCTATACTATTTAAACATGTATGGCCCCTGAACATCCTTATGAGTAAAAGAGCACATAGGACAGTCTATACTATTTAAACATGTATGGCCCCTGAACATCCTTATGAGTAAAAGAGCACATAGGGCAGTCTATACTATTTAAACATGTATGGCCCCTGAACATCCTTATGAGTAAAAGAGCACATAGGGCAGTCTATACTGTTTAAACATGTATGGCCCCTGAACATCCTTATGAGTAAAAGAGCACATAGGGCAGTCTATACTAAACATGTATGGCCCCTGAACATCGATATCAGTAAAAGAGCACATAGGGCAGTCTATACTATTTAAACATGTATGGCCCCTGAACATCCTTATCAGTAAAAGAGCACATAGAGCAATCTATACTATTTAAACATGTATGGCCCCTGAACATCCTTATGAGTAAAAGAGCACATAGGGCAGTCTATACTATTTAAACATGTATGGCCCCTGAACATCCTTATCAGTAACAGAGGACATAGGGCAGTCTATACTATTTAAACATGTATGGCCCCTGAAGATCCTTATGAGTAAAAGAGCACATAGGCAGTCTATACTATTTAAACATGTATTGCCCCTGAACTTCCTTATGAGTAAAAGAGCACATAGGGAAGTCTATACTATTTAAACATGTATGGCCCTGAACATCCTTATCAGTAAAAGAGCACATAGGCAGTCTATACTATTTAAACATGTATGGCCCCTGAACATCCTTATGAGTAAAAGAGCACATAGGGCAGTCTATACTATTTAAACATGTATGGCCCCTGAACATCCTTATGAGTAAAAGAGCATATAGGGCAGTCTATACTATTTAAACATGTATGGCCCCTGAACATCCTTATGAGTAAAAGAGCACATAGGGCAGTCTATACTATTTAAACATGTATGGCCCCTGAACATCCTTATGAGTAAAAGAGCACAGAGGGCAGTCTATACTAAACATGTATGGCCCCTGAACATCGATATCAGTAAATGAGCACATAGGCAGTCTATGCTATTTAAACATGTATGGCCCCTGAACATCCTTATCAGTAAAAGAGCACATAGGGCAGTCTATACTATTTAAACATGTATCGCCCCTGAAGATCCTTATGAGTAAAAGAGCACATAGGCAGTCTATACTATTTAAACATGTATGGCCCCTGAACATCCTTATGAGTAAAAGAGCACATAGGCAGTCTATACTGTTTAAACATGTATGGCCCCTGAACATCCTTATGAGTAAAAGAGCACATATGCAGTGTATACTGTTTAAACATGTATGGCCCCTGAACATCCTTATGAGTAAAAGAGCACATAAGGAAGTCTATACTATTTAAACATGTATGGCCCCTGAACATCCTTATGAGTAAAAGAGCACATAGGGCAGTCTATACTATTTAAACATGTATGGCCCCTGAACATCCTTATCAGTAACAGAGCACATAGGGCAGTCTATACTATTTAAACATGTATGGCCCCTGAACATCCTTATCAGTAAAAGAGCACATAGGGAAGTCTATACTATTTAAACATGTATGGCCCTGAACATCCTTATGAGTAAAAGAGCACATAGGGCAGTCTATACTATTTAAACATGTATGGCCCCTGAACATACTTATGAATAAAAGAGCACATAGGGCAGTCTATACTATTTAAACATGTATGGCCCCTGAACATCTTTATGAGTAAAAGAGCACATAGGATAGTCTATACTATTTAAACATGTATGGCCCCTGAACATCCTTATGAGTAAAAGAGCACATAGGCAGTCTATACTATTTAAACATGTATGGCCCCTGAACATCCTTATCAGTAACAGAGCACATAGGGCAGTCTATACTATTTAAACATGTATGGCCCCTGAACATCCTTATGAGTAAAAGAGCACATAGGGCAGTCTATACTATTTAAACATGTATGGCCCCTGAACATCCTTATGAGTAAAAGAGCACATAGGGCAGTCTATACTATTTAAACATGTATGGCCCCTGAACATCCTTATGAGTAAAAGAGCACAGAGGGCAGTCTATACTAAACATGTATGGCCCCTGAACATCGATATCAGTAAATGAGCACATAGGCAGTCTATGCTATTTAAACATGTATGGCCCCTGAACATCCTTATCAGTAAAAGAGCACATAGGGCAGTCTATACTATTTAAACATGTATCGCCCCTGAAGATCCTTATCAGTAACAGAGGACATAGGGCAGTCTATACTATTTAAACATGTATGGCCCCTGAAGATCCTTATGAGTAAAAGAGCACATAGGCAGTCTATACTATTTAAACATGTATTGCCCCTGAACTTCCTTATGAGTAAAAGAGCACATAGGGAAGTCTATACTATTTAAACATGTATGGCCCTGAACATCGATATCAGTAAAAGAGCACATAGGGCAGTCTATACTATTTAAACATGTATGGCCCCTGAACATCCTTATCAGTAAAAGAGCACATAGGGAAGTCTATACTATTTAAACATGTATGGCCCTGAACATCGATATCAGTAAAAGAGCACAAAGGGCAGTCTATACTATTTAAACATGTATGGCCCCTGAACATCCTTATCAGTAGCAGAGCACATAGGGCAGTCTATACTATTTAAACATGTATGGCCCCTGAACATCCTTATCAGTAAAAGAGCACATAGGGAAGTCTATACTATTTAAACATGTATGGCCCTGAACATCCTTATCAGTAAAAGAGCACATAGGGCAGTCTATACTATTTAAACATGTATGGCCCTTGAACATGCTTATCAGTAAAAGAGCACATAGTGCAGTCTATGCTATTTAAACATGTATGGCCCCTGAACATAAGTATGAGTAAAAGAGCACTTAGGCAGTCTATATTATTTAAACATGTATGGCCCCTGAACATCCATATGAGTAAAAGAGCACATACGGCAGTCTATACTATTTAAACATGTATGGCCCCTGAACATCATTATGAGTAAAAGAGCACATAGGGCAGTCTATACTATTTAAACATGCATGGCCCCTGAACATCCATATCAGTAAAAGAGCACATAGGGCAGTCTATACTAAACATGTATGGCCCATGAACATCGATATCAGTAAAAGAGCACATAGGCAGTCTATGCTATTTAAACATGTATGGCCCCTGAACATCCTTATCAGTAAAAGAGCACATAGAGCAATCTATACTATTTAAACATGTATGGCCCCTGAACATCCTTATGAGTAAAAGAGCACATAGGGTAGTCTATGCTATTTAAACATGTATGGCCCCTGAACATCCTTATGAGTAAAAGAGCACATAGGGCAATCTATACTATTTAAACATGTATGGCCCCTGAAGATCCTTATGAGTAAAAGAGCACATAGGGCAGTCTATACTATTTAAACATGTATGGCCCCTGAACATCTTTATGAGTAAAAGAGCACATAGGCAGTCTATACTATTTAAACATGTATGGCCCCTGAACATCCTTATCAGTAACAGAGCACATAGGGCAGTCTATACTATTTAAACATGTATGGCCCCTGAACATCCTTATGAGTAAAAGAGCACATAGGACAGTCTATACTATTTAAACATGTATGGCCCCTGAACATCCTTATGAGTAAAAGAGCACATAGGGCAGTCTATACTATTTAAACATGTATGGCCCCTGGACATCCTTATGAGTAAAAGAGCACATAGGGCAGTCTATACTGTTTAAACATGTATGGCCCCTGAACATCCTTATGAGTAAAAGAGCACATAGGGCAGTCTATACTAAACATGTATGGCCCCTGAACATCGATATCAGTAAAAGAGCACATAGGGCAGTCTATACTAATTAAACATGTATGGCCCCTGAACATCCTTATCAGTAAAAGAGCACATAGAGCAATCTATACTATTTAAACATGTATGGCCCCTGAACATCCTTATGAGTAAAAGAGCACATAGGGCAGTCTATACTATTTAAACATGTATGGCCCCTGAACATCCTTATCAGTAACAGAGGACATAGGGCAGTCTATACTATTTAAACATGTA
This sequence comes from Calotriton arnoldi, assembly GCA_963921515.1. NCBI lineage: Eukaryota > Metazoa > Chordata > Amphibia > Caudata > Salamandridae > Calotriton > Calotriton arnoldi. The sequence continues at coordinate 3,128,871 of CAWUFW010001096.1, read as the reverse complement.
TGGCCCCTGAAGATCCTTATGAGTAAAAGAGCACATAGGCAGTCTATACTATTTAAACATGTATTGCCCCTGAACTTCCTTATGAGTAAAAGAGCACATAGGGAAGTCTATACTATTTAAACATGTATGGCCCTGAACATCCTTATCAGTAAAAGAGCACATAGGCAGTCTATACTATTTAAACATGTATGGCCCCTGAACATCCTTATGAGTAAAAGAGCACATAGGGCAGTCTATACTATTTAAACATGTATGGCCCCTGAACATCCTTATGAGTAAAAGAGCATATAGGGCAGTCTATACTATTTAAACATGTATGGCCCCTGAACATCCTTATGAGTAAAAGAGCACATAGGGCAGTCTATACTATTTAAACATGTATGGCCCCTGAACATCCTTATGAGTAAAAGAGCACAGAGGGCAGTCTATACTAAACATGTATGGCCCCTGAACATCGATATCAGTAAATGAGCACATAGGCAGTCTATGCTATTTAAACATGTATGGCCCCTGAACATCCTTATCAGTAAAAGAGCACATAGGGCAGTCTATACTATTTAAACATGTATCGCCCCTGAAGATCCTTAAGAGTAAAAGAGCACATAGGCAGTCTATACTATTTAAACATGTATGGCCCCTGAACATCCTTATGAGTAAAAGAGCACATAGGCAGTCTATACTGTTTAAACATGTATGGCCCCTGAACATCCTTATGAGTAAAAGAGCGCATATGCAGTTTATACTGTTTAAACATGTATGGCCCCTGAACATCCTTATGAGTAAAAGAGCACATAAGGAAGTCTATACTATTTAAACATGTATGGCCCCTGAACATCCTTATGAGTAAAAGAGCACATAGGGCAGTCTATACTATTTAAACATGTATGGCCCCTGAACATCCTTATCAGTAACAGAGCACATAGGGCAGTCTATACTATTTAAACATGTATGGCCCCTGAACATCCTTATCAGTAAAAGAGCACATAGGGAAGTCTATACTATTTAAACATGTATGGCCCTGAACATCCTTATGAGTAAAAGAGCACATAGGGCAGTCTATACTATTTAAACATGTATGGCCCCTGAACATCCTTATGAATAAAAGAGCACATAGGGCAGTCTATACTATTTAAACATGTATGGCCCCTGAACATCTTTATGAGTAAAAGAGCACATAGGATAGTCTATACTATTTAAACATGTATGGCCCCTGAACATCCTTATGAGTAAAAGAGCACATAGGCAGTCTATACTATTTAAACATGTATGGCCCCTGAACATCCTTATCAGTAACAGAGCACATAGGGCAGTCTATACTATTTAAACATGTATGGCCCCTGAACATCCTTATGAGTAAAAGAGCACATAGGGCAGTCTATACTATTTAAACATGTATGGCCCCTGAACATCCGCATCAGTAAAAGAGCACATAGGGCAGTCTATACTATTTAAACATGTATGGCCCTTGAACATGCTTATCAGTAAAAGAGCACATAGTGCGTCTATACTTTTAACATGTATGGCCCCTGAACATCCTTAACAGTAACAGAGCACATAGGCAGTCTATACTATTTAAACATGTATGGCCCCTGAACATCCTTATCAGTAACAGAGCACATAGGGCAGTCTATACTATTTAAACATGTATGGCCCCTGAACATCCGCATCAGTAAAAGAGCACATAGGCAGTCTATACTAAACATGTATGGCCCCTGAACATCCATATCAGTAAAAGAGCACATAGGCAGTCTATACTATTTAAACATGTATGGCCCCTGAACATCCGCATCAGTAAAAGAGCACATAGGGCAGTCTATACTATTTAAACATGTATGGCCCCTGAACATCCATATCAGTAAAAGAGCACACAGTGCAGTCTATACTATTTAAACATGTATGGCCCCTGAACATCCTTATGAGTAAAAGAGCACATAGGGCAGTCTATACTATTTAAACATGTATGGCCCCTGAAGATCCTTATGAGTAAAAGAGCACATAGGCAGTCTATACTATTTAAACATGTATGGCCCCTGAACATCCTTATGAGTAAAAGAGCACATAGGGCAGTCTATACTATTTTAACATGTATGGCCCCTGAACATCCTTATGAGTAAAAGAGCACATAGACAGTCTATACTATTTAAACATGTATGGCCCCTGAACATCCTTATGAGTAAAAGAGCACATAGGCAGTCTATACTATTTAAACATGTATGGCCCCTGAACATCCTTATCAGTAACAGAGCACATAGGGCAGTCTATACTATTTAAACATGTATGGCCCCTGAACATCCTTATGAGTAAAAGAGCACATAGTGCAATCTATACTATTTAAACATGTATGGCCCCTGAACATCCATATCAGTAAAAGAGCACATAGGGCAGTCTATACTATTTAAACATGTATGGCCCCTGAACATCCGCATCAGTAAAAGAGCACATAGGGCAGTCTATACTATTTAAACATGTATGGCCCCTGAACATCCTTATGAGTTACAGAGCACATAGGCAGTCTATACTATTTAAACATGTATGGCCCCTGAACATCCTTATGAGTAAAAGAGCACATAGGCAGTCTAAACTATTTCAACATGTATGGCTCCTGAACATCCTTATGAGTAAAAGAGCACATTGGGCAATCTATTCTATTTAAACATGTATGGCCCCTGAACATCCCTATGAGCTACAGAGCTCATAGGGCAGTCTATACTATTTAAACATGTATGGCCCCTGAAGATCCTTATGAGTAAAAGATCACATAGGGCATTCTATACTATTTAAACATGTATGGCCCCTGAATAGTCCCATTTTATTATAACTTTGGGTGCTTTGTTGCCAATTACAAAAGTCGCCTAGGAGTATATAGAAGTGCACTATAGAAGTGTAGCTTACGTGTGGCACTGCGGCTAGGCTGCATTGCTATTACATTTCACTCGTCATGCATCGCAAGGCCTCCAATGTCAATAATAAACTGAAGCAGACCGTCCCAAACCTGTTTACATGATACAGGCTAGTGTGTCTGTTCGGAGTTGAGTACAAGGCTCATGGACAGTTATGTACATAAACAGCATCATGTCCGATTAATGTTACCACAGGTTCGAGGCTCCTGCAGGACATTGAAATTCACCCACATACAAACAGCTCTGGATTCTAACGCACACCTGAGGGAAAAAGGTCTTCACAAAATATAGGAACATGAAGGTGATAAAACAGGCAATACACTATCGGAGCCATGATGAGAGAAGGGAAAACGCTCGCAAATTACTGTACAGAAAAAAGAAAAGAGCTGAGAAGTGGCCTGTGCTATTGGAAGAGACACCAGCTCCCCACAGACTGGAGCGTGGAATATGTAATCAAAAGAAGGCAAACCGGGATAAGAAAAACAATTTGGCAGACGCGGAGCTCTGTGATAGCAGGAGAAGCAAAGAAGGTTTGGTAAGAGGGAGGGCTGTGTGAGAGTAGGAGAAGCAACGAAGGATGGGGCGGCTCCTCCAAGTGGGCAGATCAGCATCGCCCCACTGCTTTCTTGCTGTATGAATACCATTTTATGTTTCGGCTTCTCGAACTGGGAGAAAGCAGAAGGGTTTGGTTGGGGGCGGGCAGGTGGGTGGTCCTGCTGCAGGGGAGGAGTGGCTTGCCCTCTGTTGTGGGCACTGACTGTTTGGTCGGCCCCAGGGCCGAACAAACCAGTCATGCACACTCTCCCATTTTCTCCATGTAGGCTGCATGCAGCCTGCATGGAGAAAATGGCCTCCTCATAGACGCCTGTGCGGTCGGCGTCCCAGCCAATCACAACGCCTCCATTGCAGCATTGTGATTGGCTTAGGGGAGGAGAGGGAGGCTGCCTGCTTCCTGAGAGCCAGGAGCAGAGAGAGAAGGAGACGTGACCCGGGACCGGAGGCAAAGGTACGTTTTCATTTTTTTTTAATTAACCCCCTCCCCTGCGTGACCCTCTTCCCGCGTGACCCCCGCACCCCAACCCGCGAGTCATGCCGGCCGCGAATGAAAGAAGGTTCGGTAAGAGGTAGGGCTGTGCGAGAGCAGGAGAAGCAAGGAAGTCTCGGTAACAGGTAGGGCTGTATGAGAGCAGGAGAAGCAAAGAAGGCTTGGTAAGAGGTAGGGCTGTGCGAGAGCAGGAGAAGCAAAAGAGGCTCGGTAAGAGGTAGGGCAGTGCAAGAGCAGTAGAAGCAAAGAAGGCTCGGTAAGGGGTAGGGCTGTGCGAGAGCAGGAGAAGCAAAGAATGCTCGTTAAGAGGTAGTGCTGTGCGAGAGCAGAAGAAGCAAAGAAGGCTCGGTAAGAGGTAGGGCTGTGCGAGAGCAGGAGAAGCAACGAAGGCTCAGTAAGAGGTAGGGCTGTGCGAGAGCAGGAGAAGCAAAGAAGGCTCGGTAAGTGGTAGGGCTGTGCAAGAGAAGGAGAAGCAAATAAGTCTCGGTTAGAGGCAGGGCTGTGCGAGAGCAGGAGAAGCAAAGAAGGTTCTATAAGAGATAGGGCTGTGTGAGAGCAGGAGAAGCAAAAAAGGCTCGGTAAGAGGTAGGGCTGTGCAAGAGCAGGAGAAGCAAAGAATGCTTGGTAAGAGGTAGGGCTGTGAGAGAGCAGGAGAAGCAAAGAAGGCTTGGTAAGAGGTAGGGCTGTGCGAGAGCAGGAGAAGCAAAGAAGGCTCGGTAAGGGGTAGGGCTGTGCGAGAGCAGGAGAAGCAAAGAAGACTCTGTAAGAGGTAGGGGTGTGCAAGAGCAGGAGAAGCAAAGAAGACTCTGTAAGAGGTAGGGCTGTGCGAGAGCAGGAGAAGCAAAGAAGTCTCGGTAACAGGTAGGGCTGTGTGAGAGTGACAGAAGCAAAGAAGGCTCGGTAAGAGGTAGGGCTGGATGAGAGTGACAGAAGCAAAGAAGGCTTGGTAAGAGGTAGGGCTGTGTGAGAGTGACTGAAGCAAAGCAGCCTCTGTAGAGGTAGGGCGGTGTGAGACCAGGAGAAGCAAAGCAGCCTCTGTAGAGGTAGCGCTGTGCGAGAGCAGGAGAAGCAAAGAAGGCTCGGTAAGAGGTAGGACTGTGTGAGAGTGACAGAAGCAAAGCAGCCTCTGTAGAGGTAGGGCGGTGTGAGACCAGGAGAAGCGAAGCAGCCTCTGAAGAGGTAGGGTGGTATGAGACCAGGAGAAGCAAAGCAGCCTCTGTAGAGGTAGGGCTATGCGAGAGCAGGAGATGCGAAGAAAGTTCGGTAAGATGTAGGGCTGTGCGTGAGCAGGAGAAGCAAAGAAGTTTCGGTAAAAGGTAGGGCTGTGCAAGAGCAGGAGAAGCAAAGAAGGCTTGGTAAGAGGTAGGGCTGTGCAAGAGCAGGAGAAGCAAAGTAGTCTCGGTAACAGGTAGGGCTGTGTGAGAGTGACAGAAGCAAAGCAGCCTCTGTAGAGGTAGGGCGGTGTGAGACCAGGAGAAGCGAAGCAGCCTCTGAAGAGGTAGGGTGGTGTGAGACCAGGAGAAGCAAAGCAGCCTCTGTAGAGGTAGGGCTATGTGAGAGCAGGAGATGCGAAGAAAGCTCGGTAAGATGTAGGGCTGTGCGTGAGCAGGAGAAGCAAAGAAGGTTCGGTAAAAGGTAGGGCTGTGCAAGAGCAGGAGAAGCAAAGAAGGCTTGGTAAGAGGTAGGGCTGTGCAAGAGCAGGAGAAGCAAAGAAGGCTCAGTAAGAGGTAGGGCTTTGTGAGAGTGACAAAAGCAAAGAAGGTTCTGTAAGAGGTAGAGCTGTGTGAGAGTGACAGAAGCAAAGCAGCCTCTGTAGAGGTAGGGCGGTGTGAGACCAGGAGAAGCAAAGCAGCCTCTGTAGAGGTAGGGCTGTGCGAGAGCAGGAGAAGCAAAGAAGGCTCGGTAAGAGGTAGGGCTGTGTGAGAGTGACAGAAGCAAAGCAGCCTCTGTAGAGGTAGGGCGGTGTGAGACCAGGAGAAGCTAAGCAGCCTCTGTAGAGGTAGGGCTGTGCGAGAGCAGGAGAAGCAAAGAAGGCTCGGTAAGAGGTAGGGCTGTGTGTGAGCAGGAGAAGCAAAGAAGGCTTGGTAAGAGGTAGGGCTGTGTGAGAGCAGGAGAAGCAAAGAAGGCTCAGTAAGAGGCAGGACTGTGCGAGAGCAGGAGAAGCAAAGAAGGCTTGGTAAGAGGCAGGGCTGTGCGTGAGCAGGAGAAGCAAAGAAGGCTCAGTAAGAGGCTGGGCTGTGCGTGAGCAGGAGAAGCAAAGAAGTTTTGGTAAGAGGTAGGGCTGTGCGAGAGCAGGAGAAGCAAAGAAGGCTTGGTAAGAGGTAGGGCTGTGTGAGAGTGACAGAAGCAAAGAAGGCTCAGTAAGAGGTAGGGCTGTGTGAGAGTGACAGAAGCAAAGCAGCCTCTGTAGAGGTAGGGCAGTGTGAGACCAAGTGAAGTAAAGCAGTCTCTGTAGAGGTAGGGCTGTGCGAGAGCAGGAGAAGCAAAGCAGTCTCGGCAGAGGTAGGGCTGTGTGAGAGTGGGAAAAGCAAAGAGGGCTCGGTAAGAGGTAGGGCTGTGTGAGAGCAGGAGAAGCAAAGAAGGCTCTGTAAGAGGTAGGGCTGTGCAAGAGCAGGAGAAGCAAAGAAGGCTTGGTAAGAGGTAGGGCTGTGTGAGAGTGGGAAAAGCAAAGCAGTCTCGGCAGAGGTAGGGCTGTGTGAGAGTGACAGAAGCAAAGCAGCCTCTGTAGAGGTAGGGCGGTGTGAGACCAGGAAAAGCTAAGCAGCCTCTGTAGAGGTAGGGCGGTGTGAGACCAGGAGAAGCAAAGCAGCCTCTGTAGAGGTAGGGCTGTGCGAGAGCAGGAGAAGCAAAGAAGGCTCGGTAAGAGGTAGGGCTGTGTGAGAGTGACAGAAGCAAAGAAGGCTCAGTAAGAGGTTACCTGTGTGAGAGTGACAGAAGCAAAGCAGCCTCTGTAGAGGTAGGGCAGTGTGAGACCAAGTGAAGTAAAGCAGTCTCTGTAGAGGTAGGGCTGTGCGAGAGCAGGAGAAGCAAAGCAGTCTCGGCAGAGGTAGGGCTGTGTGAGAGTGGGAAAAGCAAAGAGGGCTCGGTAAGAGGTAGGGCTGTGTGAGAGCAGGAGAAGCAAAGCAGCCTCTGTAGAGGTAGGGCTGTGCAAGAGCAGGAGAAGCAAAGAAGGCTTGGTAAGAGGTAGGGCTGTGTGAGAGTGGGAAAAGCAAAGCAGTCTCGGCAGAGGTAGGGCTGTGTGAGAGTGGGGAAAGCAAAGAAGGCTCGGTAAGAGGTAGGGCTGTACAAGAGCAGGAGAAGCAAAGAAGGCTTGGAAAGAGGTAGGGCTGTGCGAGAGCAGGAGAAGCAAAGAAGGCTCCGTAAGAGGTAGGGCTGTACAAGAGCAGGAGAAACAAAGAAGGCTTGGTAAGAGGCAGGGCTGGGTGAGAGTGACAGAAGCAAAGAAGGCTCGGTAAGAGGCAGGGCTGTGTGAGAGTGACAGAAGCAAAGCAGCCTCTGTAGGGGTAGGGCGGTGTGAGACCAGGAGAAGCTAAGCAGCCTCTGTAGAGGTAGGGCGGTGTGAGACCAGGAGAAGCAAAGCAGCCTCTGTAGAGGTAGGGCTGTGCGAGAGCAGGAGAAGCAAAGAAGGCTCGGTAAGAGGTAGGGCTGTGTGAGAGTGACAGAAGCAAAGAAGGCTCAGTAAGAGGTAGGGCTGTGTGAGAGTGACAGAAGCAAAGCAGCCTCTGTAGAGGTAGGGCAGTGTGAGACCAAGTGAAGTAAAGCAGTCTCTGTAGAGGTAGGGCTGTGCGAGAGCAGGAGAAGCAAAGCAGTCTCGGCAGAGGTAGGGCTGTGTGAGAGTGGGAAAAGCAAAGAGGGCTCGGTAAGAGGTAGGGCTGTGTGAGAGCAGGAGAAGCAAAGCAGCCTCTGTAGAGGTAGGGCTGTGCAAGAGCAGGAGAAGCAAAGAAGGCTTGGTAAGAGGTAGGGCTGTGCAAGAGCAGGAGAAGCAAAGAAGGCTTGTTAAGAGGTAGGGCTGTGTGAGAGTGGGAAAAGCAAAGCAGTCTCGGCAGATGTAGGGCTGTGTGAGAGTGGGGAAAGCAAAGAAGGCTCGGTAAGAGGTAGGGCTGTACAAGAGCAGGAGAAGCAAAGAAGGCTTGGAAAGAGGTAGGGCTGTGCGAGAGCAGGAGAAGCAAAGACGGCTCCGTAAGAGGTAGGGCTGTACAAGAGCAGGAGAAACAAAGAAGGCTTGGTAAGAGGCAGGGCTGGGTGAGAGTGACAGAAGCAAAGAAGGCTCGGTAAGAGGCAGGGCTGTGTGAGAGTGACAGAAGCAAAGCAGCCTCTGTAGAGGTAGAGCTGTGTGAGAGAAGGAGAAGTAAAGTAGTCTTGCTAGAGGTAGGGCTGTGTGAGAGTGGGAAAAGCAAAGCAGCCTCGGCAGAGGTAGGGCTGTGTGAGAGTGGAAAAGGAAAGAAGGCTCGGTAAGAGACAGGGCTGTGCAAGAGCAGAAGCAAGGAAGGCTCGGTAAAAGGTAGGGCTGTGTGAGAGCAGGAGAAGCAAAGAAGGCTTGGAAAGAGGTAGGGCTGTGCGAGAGCAGGAGAAGCAAAAGAGGCTCGGTAAGAGACAGGGCTGTGCGAGAGCAGAAGCAAGGAAGGCTCGGTAAAAGGTAGGGCTGTGTGAGAGCAGGAGAAGCAAAGAAGGCTTGGAAAGAGGTAGGGCTGTGCGAGAGCAGGAGAAGCAAAAGAGGCTCGGTAAAAGGTAGGGCTGTGTGAGAGCAGGAGAAGCAAAGAAGGCTTGGAAAGAGGTAGGGCTGTGCGAGAGCGGGAGAAGCAAAAGAGGCTCGGTAAGAGACAGGGCTGTGCGAGAGCAGAAGCAAGGAAGGCTCGGTAAGAGGCAGGGCTGTGTGAGAGTGACAGAAGCAAATAAGGCTCCATAAGAGGCAGGGCTGTGCGAGAGCAGGAGAAGCAAATAAGGCTCGGTAAGAGGTAGGGCTGTGTGAGAGTGGGAAAAGCAAAGCAGTCTCGGCAGAGGTAGGGCTGTGTGAGAGTGGGAAAAGGAAAGAAGGCTCGGTAAGAGACAGGGCTGTGCGAGAGCAGATGCAAGGAAGGCTCGGTAAAAGGTAGGGCTGTGTGAGAGCAGGAGAAGCAAAGAAGTCTCGGTAACAGGTAGGGCTGGATGAGAGTGACAGAAGCAAAGAAGGCTTGGTAAGAGGCAGGGCTGTGCGAGAGCCGGAGAAGCAAAGCAGTCTTCGAAGAGGTGGAGCTGTGTGATAGTGGGAGAGGCAAAGCAGTGAGAATACCTGATGCAAAGTAAGAGGGCAAAAGAAGAGAGAAAAAGAATGCGAAATATGATAGAGAGCAATTTATGAGAGAAGAGAAACAATAACAAGAGCAGACAATAGCAGAAAAAAAGAAAAAGGGACAAATAAGAAAGTACAATGAACAGCAGGTAAAGAAGTTACAATGAGATAAAGGAAAAACGCAGCCCGATGTAGATATATAGGAAAAGTGCAGAAAACCTATAAAGGCAGAAAGATGAAAGAAGTTTGAAGATGCAGAACGAAAGGCACCTAGCTAAACAAGCGGAAAGGGAGATAATAAAGGAAAGGAATAAAATAAGATAACAATAGAATGAAATGACCAAGAAAAAGGGGGGGAGGAGGTGAAAGGAGACAGACTGGAGAAGATTAAGGCTTCAAAGGAGGGCCAGAAAAGGAGAAAAATGTAAATAAAACACAGCCAAATATGCAAGCTCGTTATCTCACTGGGTGAAATGTTTGTGATGCGGCATATACGATTATTGTACCAATTGCAGAGTTTTCTGTATAATTTATCATTCTAAATCCTAGAGAGAGAGTGGGTTAAAACACCAATTTATGTAGCAGGCATGGCAGATCGTTTTGCAGGTCACGGGTCAAAAAATATCATTTAGGGCCCACGTAGCAAGAGCTTCTGCTTCTAGGTTAAAAACAAGCATTGACAACGCTACAATGTTTGGAATTGGCTCGAGACCTATTGGATTTTCTATTAGTTGTTTCTTTTTTTCTTCGTCTTCACTTCCAGGTGGCTGCCTCCACTTGCACGTGCATACGGGTGCATGGATGGCCATGTTTGAATGATTTCTATAAAACTTTGGACAAAAAGATTTCCAAATGGCCAACCATGCTGGATTGGTTTTAAAAATCTACGTCCAAGATGGCTGCCACTTCAGTACACGCGGTGGATTTCACACTGTGTACGTGGCAGCAAAAGCTCAATGGCAAAGTTTAAGAAGCTGCCAGACACACTGAAAAAGAAAAAAAGAAAAAGTTCATAAGAAAAATGCACATTGGTCCACCCACTTCCGGCATTAAAGGGGGCTACTTTTGAAACTGGTGTGCAATTTGGCTTTTATAGACAGGCTGTTTCATAGGGATAAATAAACTTTACAGAGTAGGTGGATAAACATGTGTGTAGCTGTGCACATTCTGTGTTCATGTGTAGGTATATATGTGTGAGCACATACAGCTGACACTTTGTGAACAGGGCCCATAGTGTGGACTAAAGATTCATGTACACACACAGACACACACACCCACGTCCCCAGAGTGTAGGGTAAATATTCATGTACACACACACGCACAGTATACTTGCACACAAACACACACACATACACAGACGCGTCTCCAAATCGTGGGCTAAACATTCATGTAAACACACAGACACTCACAGCCATGACCCCAGAGAGTGGGCTAAATATTCATGTACACAAGCACAAGCGCACACATACAAAAGCGTCTCCAAAGCGTGGGCTAAACATTCATGTGCACAAACATGCACACGTCCCCAGAGTGTGGGTTATACATGCCCACACACACACACAGGCGCGACCCCAGAGTGTGGATTATACATGCCCACACTCACACACACAAACAGTTTAAGAATGATTGCCTTTCTCTCTAGAAACCTTGTAAGACAGTCAAGACCTGTGTGAGTTGTGTGCCCACAGTGTGACAATCTTTCACTCTCTCTGTCTCAAGTCTCTGCAATCCTGCTCAGACAGCCACTGATTTGTGTAGTAATGCCACTACTTCCCTAACACTTGTCGGTGAAGGAGCCCGTGCCAGAGATGGTTGGAGAGCTGAGAAGCTAGAAGAACCCTGGGGTTCCTGTCTGAGTGCCTGTTACTGGACAGGTCTCAGCGAGGTCCTTGGTGCAGGTGTGATAGACGACGTCATGCGCTGACCTCATCCGGGTACCATCGATCGAAGACACTAACTTGATTCACACTTCCGGCCAGAGGGTGATTTCGTCACACTTTTATTCGTTTTTTGTCGAAATAGGTACAATGAAATCTATTGAGCAATCTTCAGACGCAATGCTTCGCTTGCTTTCAAACTCTTCAATGAAGTTTCGCCTTAATAGTAAGTCCTGAATAAAATGCATTTGAGCATTATGGGATGTGCATGTTTGATATCAGCGTTGCTGTTCTCTGAGAGAGCGGCCCCCACTGTGAAGGTACTGGCTCTCCAAACACCAGGTTCAGTTTTCACATACATTACCTCGACATGCAAGGTGACCCCCAGCACGCCCTTGGGCTCCTCTCTCTCCTCCACTGTTCACCATCTGCCTAATTCCACCTCTGGAGACTCACAAGATCAATTTCTAAAGGTGCGCAGGTGACACTTGCCCTCTCATGAGACCGGAGAATAACTTGGTAATCAATAAAACACCACCAGTTTCTCGAGTCCATACATTGATGGATGAACAAAGGCTTCCCCTGCCTGAAGAGAGCCAGAGGTGAAACGGTAATGGTCGTTTTATTCCTTCCAAATACACGTGTGACGGCCAAGGATTCTTGTAACAACTTCGAGCATCTCTCAAAAGCCTCTGAATCGTCTTGACAAGCATGTGACCTTTGCCCTTCGGATAAACACAAAGTAAAAGGCATCAGTTTGCAACCTTTCATGCTGTGGAAAATGACGCCTCTTCTCCACACTCTGTATAGGTCTTTGTTTAGACTTTGCTGGACATAGTGTCCATTGGGATGTCAGAGGACATTACCCCCGTAGTCCCGACACTACTCCGTCTGTCAAACTTAGAAGCGACCACCGGCCCAGCGGTCATCTCTGTAACTTGATTGGCCTGTTGTCCCGGCGGTTCCCTTCAGGGTACACAAAAGGTTATGTTGAGGGCTACTGTCGGTTTTGATGGCCATTCACCAAACTTTAAAAAGCTTTTGTTTTTCAAAAACAAACTTCCAAAGCAGGAGAATGACTGAAAAATAAAATGCTAATGACCCCCACATCCTGGGAGCTTCCTCTCACAGTGTCGGGGGTCAAATTTGTTTTCTGTCACTCACTGCAGGGATGCTTTACCTGGCTTTGAGTGACAGAAACAAGGAAATGACACTATCGATGCTAAATAAGATTGGCGATGTAATCGCTACCCTCCGATTATGTCTACTCCATCGGGCCATCAGAGGAAGTTTTTCATCGACAGAGTGAATGAGAGCTCTGTTGATGGAAAGCTTATGGTCTGCCTATCTCAAAACGAGGCAGGAGGACCGATTGTTAGGCGGATAGGGAAAACTGTTGCATTTCCATTTGTGATAGAGTACCCCAGGAGTGGCCGGTGTCAGAGGAGAGTGGTGGTGCAGGAGGGGTGGAAAGGAGATGACAGCGAAGAAAAGGGGAAAAAAGAAAATACCTTACCTGCCGCCTGCAGCCCACCACAACGCCGGTCTTCTGCTCCTCTCGTGGCTCCACTGCAGGCACAGTCCCTCAGACTCCCCTGCAGCCAATCCTGAAGCTGCTCTCATGCATGAGAGCAGTTTCATGATTGGCCTGAGCGCCCTCGATTTGTGCTCCCCGGGAGACAGGGAGCCTGTGCTTTGCTGTCTCCAAACCAGCAACGCAGCTGGGTTGGAGAGAGCTTCAGTGCGCATGACGGTTTGGCCGTCACTGATAGCAGTGAGCATCACTCCCTATTGGTGCCCGTCATTCCCCTAGCCCCACCCTCAAGATTTGGCCAGGAAATAAAATAAACCAATAATAAACCTGGGTTTATTATCTTTTTTTTTTTTTTGTACGCTGCTGGCAGGGGGGGGGGTGACGCTCCTCCGCCATAGCGGAGAAGCTGCTACTGTAGTACCGCGCCTACTAAACTCTAAAGCAGGGCACAGTGTTGAGCTAACTCCATACTTAGTCATGGCAGACCTCTTCTATTCCACACCATGTACTCTGCTCTCTCTAAGAATCTTGGAGACAGGCTTCAGGGAGCGCACATTCAAGCCGCTAGATTCTGTGGCAGTCACAGGAAAGAAGACCATGAAAAACCACTATCGAAAGAGCCTCCCGTTGATTTTTTTAATGCAAAATCTTCTGCACCTTCCACAAAGCATCTTTGAGCAGCTGTAACAAGGATGAGGGTCACTGGGAGATTGGAACCCACATTTTGGAACAATCTGATCCGGCAGAAGAGAACCATCAGCATTTAGGAACCTCCTGAAAATCCAGCTTCTCCGGGCAGTTTAAGCCTGAGATCCTTCATAGAGGCAGATCACCACATGGAGATCTCTTGCACCTGGACTCTAATTAATCTAAACGATGACATTTTAGTGCTGCCCTTACACGATTATTTGCATATTCCTGGTCCATTGTGATGATCCCAGGGTATTGATGACGCATGTTTTTAGCTTACTATGTATCGCTAGGCGCCATTTTATCGTTTCTGATTTTATCTCGCTTCTAGTTGACTGTTTTTACCATGGTGTATGTGTTTTTTAAGGATTTGAAATCCAAAATAAACTGCTTTGAATGACTGAATAATCAACACCATTTCTAAATTATACATTCTGCTCTACAGATTCAAAGCGACCATAAACTGACAATGTAGCATTTTATAAAACACTGAACATAAATAAAATAAATAAATTGTGAACGCACTTATAAAATCAGCTTGTAACATGTACATGAGCGCCGCCAACGAGGCTGAGTACCTGCGGCCATTCTATCAGTCATTTCCCACTGCCTTATCTTCATCTGGTCTTAGAACTTCCAACTCAGAGTCATTTACACATCTCCTTTATAGCAATCGCAAAGAAAGGTGTTTTCCACCCAATCCTTTCATTTACCATATCAGTGCATTCTGGGTCCTATAATGCTCTGATTACTTACCGGTAATCCTCATTACTCTTAGTCCTACTCATCCTCGACCCAGTCATAACTACTGAGGTATATTCCACTGACAGGAAACAAAACAGGAAGCACTTTTAGGCTCTACCCACCCTCCTGCCAGGGGCTATAAACACATTGCCAGCAGAAAGCACTTCCTGACATACCAACCACAAAAGGCCTGAAACAGGGAGGGTGGGTGGGAAGTATGACTGGGTCGAGGACGAGTAGGACTAAGAGTAATGAGGATTACCGGTAAGTAATCAGAGCATTACCTCTACGTCCCTCGTCCTTGATCCAGTCATAACTAATGAGGCATACCAAAGCAGTAAACACATGAAGGCCTTTGGCACACCAAAATACATAAAACAGACCATACACAGTTGTGGAGCGCACTAAAGTGAGATGTTTAATTACAAAACAGAATCAAGTGGGAGCAACAGGCCCCACAGCAAGCAAAACACCACAAAAATTCAGAGCACAATTCAAATGGTAATGCTTCAGAAGCTAAAGCACCTGCCCAACAGATCTCATCCAGCGGTACCCCATGAAAGGCAGCCCAGGAAGCAGAGACACCCCTAGTAAATCAGGCCTGTACCCCAGAAGGACAAGGCAAACCAGAGCCCTGATATGCCAGAAATAACAGACTTGATCCAACGAGCCAGCGTAAGCCGGGATGCAGCCTTTCCCCGACCAGCCTGGCCAAACATCACAAACAGGGAGTCAGAAGAACAAAACACTGCCGACCGGTTCACATACAAGGTCAAAGCACGCTTAACATCAAGAGTGTGCAACAACTGATCAGCAGGAGAAGAAGGAGAAGGGTAGAAAGAAGGAAGGATCATTTCCTGAGAAGAATGAAACCTAGAATGAATTTTAAGTAGAAAACCAGGATCCAAACAGAGGACAACAGCGTTGTCCATAAACCGCAAGAAAGGAGGAGAACACAGCAAAGCAGTGAGTTCACCCAACCTCCGAGCCATGGTAATGGCCACCAGAAAAGCCACCTTAAAGGACAGAAACTTGAGATCAATAGACTCCAAAGGCTCAAAAGGAGAGGACTGCAGAGCACTCAGGATGAGAAAGATCCCAAGGAGGTACAGAAGAACGAACAGTAGGAGATGAGAGAGAGAAACTCCGGAACAAACGAGACACCAACAACCCATCTGAAGATGGCAGGGAAACCGGATCCCAGAAAGCCCGAATAGCAGCCCAATGGCCCTTCAGGATAGACAAAGCATAATGTTTTTGGAATCCATCCAAAAAAACTGCAGGTTATCAAGGACAGGGCAAGAGGTAGAAGACAGACCAAGCGCAGAACACCAGGAGGTGAAGGAAGCCCAATGCTTAGAGTAAGAAGATAAAGTCGATCTCCTACGGGAGGCCTGCTTCACCGTAATAATGTGGTCAGGCAAACCCCTGACCCCTAGAGACAGCCGTTCAATCTCCAGACCGCCAAGGTGAAAGGGACCAGGAGGGAAGGAGTGACAGACCTCAGGGGAGATCGGCAGCGAGGCAGGTTCCAAGGAGGACCCACCGCTAGATTCAGCCACAACGGGAACCAGGACCTCCGGGGCCAGGGAGGTAATACAGCCACTACATGCGCCCCCTCCTTCTGAATAAGGGTGGGCATAGTTGGCGGAGTACCACTACACGAAATTCGGCGTAATTGAACAAAAACTCCGTTGACTCCACTCCACAACTCTGTTCCGTCTCATCCCAATTAATAAAACAGAAACCTCACATACCCTTGATAAAATAAGAAGTAACTCTATCTTTACATGCAAAAATGCATATAGTCATCTCACAAAAGTGAAAATGAAAATACAGCAAGCAGTGAGAGAGGTGATGATTTTGGTGTCCTCCCTAACCTAGGGAGAGAACCAAGCATATGCCTTGAACACAAAGAGCACATCATGCTGAACGATTCGGTGGTGGTCCCATCCTCCTATAAAATGACAGAATAAGTCCCCTGACCCCACTCCAACCGGGGAACAGGTACAATCACCCGCTTCAGAAACAGAGACTGAACTCCGTCCAGCAGAGCTTGACGACAAGAGACGTCCTTGGGGATCGGAGTCCACACCCTGCCTGGTGCAGGTGGAGGGGATATGAACTCGATCCGATAACCTCGGTAACCTCGATCCAGGATATCCAGGACCCACTGATTGGTCGTCAAGAGCCGCCAGGAAAAGGTGCAGCCTCCTACCAACCTCTGGGAGCACTCCAGAGGAAACGAACCGGGAGTCGGCATAGTCAGGAACGCTGATTACCCGGTCAGGAGGGGGTTTCTTTTGAAACTGACGTTGGAACCGTTTCCCAGCACTCTTCTTGTTCCGGAATGTAGTCTTCTGTCAACTAGAAGGCTGACGGAAAGACTTAGCATTGGAATAGAATGACTCCTTATGACGAGGCTGATGCCGGAAGGAGAAGGAATGCTTACTTTCATTAAACTCCTTGGATAGTTTCTCCTCAAGTGCCTACCCAAAAAGATGAGGACCAGTGAACCGTAAATGCAAAGCCATGGAGCGTTGAGCAGCATCAGTGTTCCACCGCTTCAGCAATAAATTCCGCCTAGCAGCAATGGATGCACCACAGGACATGGCTGAAGCACGCACACAGAGTCAAAGGCAATATCCGAGAGGAACTCAGCCTGACGTTCCATGGAATCCAGCAAGTCAGGACAACTACCACCTTCCTGCATGGTGTCAAACAATGTCTTAAAGTCGGACAGCAATGACTGTGCGACATAAGCTCCATACACCCTCGACCAGATGGTGCGATGGGACCCAGCATAGGCCTTCTTCAAAGAAGAGTCAATCTTCTTATCTACCCCATCCCTGAGGATATTATCATCAGCCATGGAAGGACAACCCACCAACTGGCCACAATGGAATCAACATGAACAGTATCAGGAATGGCATTCTCCATGTCCTGCAACGGGTAGAGTTTTGACATAGAGCAAGGCATCCTATTGTGATCCAGATCCTTTCACTCTTTTAACAGGACGTCCATTACAAAAGGAGTAATAGTTAGAGTCTTTGTTGCATGCTTCCGAATTTGTGGCAACACCGTATCCCTGGACGTGCTAGCAACCTCATCAGGAAAACCCATGTTCTCACTGACATGGGACAGAATCTCCGGCAACAACTCTTTTGAAATATATTTTCCTTTAAGGTCCACTGCACCCAAGGAGAAACCATCGGAAGACTCTGAGCTGGAAATGTCGGAATAGAGGTAACGACCCCCACCACAACGGACACCAGCAGACTTCTTGGAGGACTTCAAATCAGACAAGGTCCCCAAAATCAGCCTCTTCAAATGAACATCATCATCCAATCTGGCTTGCTTCACAGGAGGGGCGGAATCCACACTGTCCCCTGGAGGAGACGGAGAAGAGACAGGAGAAACATGTCTGCGTTTCTGGTGGTGTTTACCCATAATGACAAACAGTAATCAGAGTCAGCAGCAACAGAATGAAGCTTTTCCCCCCTTTAATGCAAACTAAGGTGCAGAAGCAGCCTACACCAGTTCCAGCAAGCGCAATAACAGTTAACACAGCCAGTCGTCAGCTGACCCAGAGGAACGAAAGGAATAAAGGAGGGCGTGGCCACAGCACACTGAAATGTCGGAATTTCTCTGCTGCCGTAGGCCGAGACTCAAAGGGGAGGAGCACCGGCACTACAACCCAGTGAAGAAGCAGTCCGCGTAACAGCCGGCATTCAGCAAGGCCGACTGACCCGATCTGCCGGCCCCCTGGTGCTCAGAATCTGCCTGCGAAAGAATACACCATCCCACCTCTTACCCAAAGGCAGGCTCCAACAGAGGCGGATAGAGGACAGCACATGCAGTACCAAGTGAAGCCGTCACCTCCACTTCGAACAGCGGCTCTGTCCCAAGGCGGGCCTCACTGCCACATAGCAGTGGGAGGTAACACCAGTGCCACTCCTGCACACCAGATGAAAGGCAGGACCAGCCGGATCCGAACTACTCCACTCACGACACAGCGGAGTGGAAATAAAACAACCTGCAAACACTCCTTGCATAGAGACACAGCAGGAGTAAGAAACCGTCACTGCTCCAAGTGCGGACGGTACAACAGACCCTCAGAAGCAGCAATACCACCATCTGAAGCAGTAGAGAGACATAAACGGCCAAGGAAAGCCAAAAGACAACCGAGTCCTGCCCAGCCCAGCAATACAGGCGATTGGTGTTACATACGGAATCCAGGAGGCCAGGCGTCCCGACTCCAGTAGCTCCTACGACGGCCCAAAAGCACCCACAGAGCCCAGCAAAGGAGGTAACTCAAGGGCTTCCAGCAACAAGGCGAATGCCCAGCAAATACCTCAGCGTCCCCGTCATGTCCACCGACAAGAAACAAAACAGGAAGTGCTTTCTGCTGGCTATGTGTTTATAGCCCCTGGCAGGAGGGTGGGTGGAGCCTAAAAGCGTTTCCTGTTTTGTTTCCTGTCAGTGGAATATACCTCATTAGTTATGACTGGGTCGAGGACGAGGGACATAGAGGTAATCTTGGTTTCGTCCATTTCGAGACATTGGACCACAGCACCTGAATTTCAGGATTTGTAGATGGAAATGTCAGCATAAAAATGTATTAATTTGACTTAGATCCAAATGCAGCCCTAGGCTAGAGTGGAAGTGAATTTCTCCCTCCTTTGATTATTTCTATGACCCAACGTTGAAAATAAAGAACGTGAGCCATGGCTGTGAACACAAAGAAAAGTGTAAATCTACACGTGTTTACTGTATGAAATTCTCCAAAAACTGCAGGAGAGCAGATGGCAGCCTGTGACAGTCACAGCTCTCCAGGAATGCCACAAGAGTAAAGTGTTCACATCTATCAATGTCCATGGTGCACTTTTATGCAGGTGTAGATGCTAAGTAAATGGGTGTTAGCACATCCTGAGTTATTTTTTATATTCTCCCCAAGGTTTCACTGGGCTGAGTGTCCAATGCCAAGCTGAGCAGGCAGGAGGATGTTAGGGATGTGGCTCAAACTACGTCAGGAGGAGTAAGGGCAGTACTGTGTGTCTTCCTCGTCCCTGCCCTTACCAGTTGAGCATACCAAAGCTGAGAGAAGGCTTTGCGTGAGTGCCACTCAAACCTAATACCGATACCATACATTACCACTAGGGCAATGAACCAATGCTACTTAGACCATACAATGGTTCACATTGTCGGGCATGAAGCATGCCAACACAAAGCAGCAGCCATAGTGTCCTCAAGGTGAAGTAGAAATGCAATGTAAACTTATAGGAAGATGATGAAGTATGTACTATACAAATGCAATAGATTCACGTAGGAAGATGGCAGCTGTTTGGTAACCCAACCCTGCATTCTGGCTGAATGAGATCCTCTGCCACAAAACACACACTAAACAGCAGACTCCATTTACCAGCTAATGGTAAAAATGAGACTCCCTTCCCCAAAGCCCAAAATGTAAAACCAAAGCACTGACAGGCTAAACTACACCACGGCATACATCAGTATATGGCAACAAATGTTGTGGCAGTGGAAGGGACTCATACAAAGTCTTACACAACTTTGGCCCCTCGTCCCTCAACAACCCCATAAACTTCCACAAACCTACCAGACACCTCAGCCCAGCAAGACTTCTGCTCGCACACCCCACATACACAGAACCAGATAGGGCAGCTGTGCTGTCTCCTTCTTTGCTCGTAAGCGTGGAATGACCTGCCCATGCACATCAGAGCATCCTCGTCCGTGCTTGAATTATTTTTTGGGGGGGAGTTTTATATAGCACGAACTAGACCCGAAGGTATCAGAGCGCTTTACACGAGCACCAGTGCTACAGACGGACACATTCATTTTTTTGTTGTTGTTAGGCACGGGGAGGTTAAGTGATTTACCCAGAATCACAGGATGTGGAGCGTCCCTGCCGAGACTCGAACCTGGTTCCCCAGCTCCGAGGTTGGCCGCTCTAGCCATTAGGCCACATCCCCTCTGCACAAGCAACTGAAAACCTGACTCTCATCTTGCCCTGACCGTGCCTCGGCAGATACAGGTCCTGCTTCAGCGCCAGGATACGTAACAAAATATAACATAACACAATATAACAAAATATAACATAACATAACAAACCATAACATAACATAACATAAAACATAACAAAACATAACATAGCATAACAAACCATAACATAACATAACATAACAAAACATAACAAAATATAACATAGCACAATATAACATAACAAAACATAACAAACCATAACATAACATAACATAACATAACATAACATAACAAAACATAACAAAATATAACATAGCACAATATAACATAACAAAACATAACAAACCATAACATAACATAACATAACATAACATAACAAAACATAACAAAATATAACATAACACAATATAACATAACAAAACATAACAAACCATAACATAACATAACATAAAACATAACAAAACATAACAAACCATAACATAACATAACATAACAAAACATAACAAAATATAACATAAATAATTCTGGGGGAAAAGTGATGTACTACTTTAATTTAGTTGTTTTAAGTTGCTCGTCCACGACCTCAAGGCCTACAAGTGCTCTCCTTTATTACTATCTAGAACATTCCAGTACTCCTTAGTTATGTTGGAATAACACTTAGTATGGTCCAAAAACATGTCCCAAAGTTTAGATCCAGAGCTTCTAAGCTCCTGGAAGCTTGTCTGTTTCCTCAAAAGTTAATAGTTTGAAGGCTTAAGGTATGAAAGGCTTTTGTAACCTTTAGATAAAGAATCTTTCAGTGAGATAGATAAGGCAACTTACAAGGAGTAGCTCGTGAGATACGGGTAGCTCTCAAACTACCTGTAAGTAGCTTTCCTGTGTGAAGCCCAGTGAACTAATCAGAAGCGTTTGCTTGGTTGTATTATATGTCTGCCAATATTGAAAAGCGTGTACTTAAAACACAAAACATTGTGGATAATTTCAGAATTCATAACCAGATGTTTGGGGGAAGACAACTGAATTTCCAAAATATATTTCAATCTGATATTTGAGTGATAAAAATCAAAAGGTGTTGGGGAGGCTAATTCAGTATTGTTATTCATTTTGTGCTGAGGGCAGCTGTTATGTATTACCCTGTAGAGGCATTCCACATTGACAAAGCATTTTTTACATTACTGCTGGTAACCGTACCTGAAGCACACTGCTAGTAATCTTGTGTATGGTGGCCACTAATGTAATCTTGTATAATGTAGTTACTACTACATCTCTTATAATATTAGTAACTCAGGAGGATTTCTATTGAACACAAGTAGCTCTTTTTACAGAAAAGGCTGGAGCCCCCTGCACTAGACACTGTAACCTGCCTTTAAGGATGAGTGCCTTGGTGTATCAAGGATGCAATGGGTCCTAATGTAAGCTGGAGAGATGGGCCCCCATACCCTGGGTTGGTAGTAAGGACCACCTGGAATTCAGGAGCAGTAGACCACTCATATCCCTGGGCCCTGGTGCCACTGCGCCTACTGCACTGTCGATAGATCCATCCTCGGGAGAGCATGTCTAGTCAGCGCTCATGTGAAACAAGATTACTTTAGAAGCCATCCCAAAGTCTTTGGGTGTTCATCAGACATCTAAAGCTCTTGAAGTCACCAGAAGGGATCACAAACTGTACTTGGTGATTTGAGGGTGACTTGGAAATGAGTACCTAATAACTTCACAAGATGAGAAAGCTCCTGGTTACTTGAAGATGATTAGAAAATGAGTGAGTGATTACTTCTCAACATGTAAATGTTCTTAATGACATCACAAGAACCATCTGTGCACAGTAACATGAAAAAGCTGTACACAATTGTATTTTGTTTTTATTTTTGTTACAACATTTCTGCCTTTTGGCTGACTTCAAAATGATTTGCTGCTTATAGCTCAATGTACACCATTTAGAGAGTGCACATGTTTATATGCATATATAGTGTGGGTCATAGAACTGCTTATGAGATGAATCACAGGGTTTAGAAAAAGAAGGTTATGCTGTTCCTCAGTGGACAGTGTCAGGACAAGGGAAAATGACACCAACCTGACCGCTTTGGTTCAGAGTTGGGGGTCCATTTATTGGATTGTAATGCCCTCACACACCCAATCGGGTGTCATGCTTCATCATCTGGGCTGCTCCTCATTGGGTCGGCGGTGCAATACCCAACAGGCTCCCTGTAGTAGGGGCACTTTAGCGGAGATCTTCTTCCAATAACCGTATGGTGAAGTGGGGTGAGGGGCCAGAACTGTGTAGATGTATGGATTGAGTGTGTGATTTAAAATAAGGCTCGGAATACCTGTGAGAACAATTTTTAATCAATAAGTCTCCTACCCTAGTTAAAATAAACAATGCAGCGCTTGGCTAAGTATTATGTCTTAGGTCTAAGCGTCTCTATTGGTGCAATGAGGTCAACATGTTTCTCGCTCAACGTAAAAGTCTACATGCGATTCGTCAGGACCTATACTGTGAAGACTATCTACACTCTAAGGTTGGCGACATGGCATCATACTCACATCAACCAAATAACTACCTATTCGTGTACCTGTCAAACCTGGAACTACCTGTGTGGGGAGAAAAGGGTGACATTGGTCATAATGGTGAGGTACACATTAGGGTATATATACAGTATTGTTTCCCTTGTGACTCTAACTTAGCTTTTTAATCAGTGAATTGTGAAAGCCAAAGTTAAGAACATAATAAAAGGTTTTAAAAACAGTGCCACACGGTGAGTGCCCACAGTGAGCTAGTGTGAACTACAGCCCTTGTAGCACAAGTGTAATGCAGAAGGTATATTTCATTTGGACTCACCCAATGTTGTAAGCTAACCAGGCGTCATCAAAACCCGGTAGGTCAAACAAGAGGATTTCCTCAAGTGCTAGACAAGTTCAGATAGGAGAGAACGGATGGTGCAAGAATGAGTCACACTGCTTAGGTAAATCTTGTTGCACTGGAGACCTCAATTCTTGGTCTACATTCTTACTCTCATCATGTTCATAATTTAAAAATTGTATATCAAAATTACCATTAGAAGGAAACACCCCGTTGCTCATGGTCAGTGTGGATAGACCACATACATTCACTCTTTTTATTGTCTCCCAATATGATTGTGGCAGCAGATGCAAGACATTGATGGGACGCTTATCTTCCATTTAAACTTTTTCCTAATTATGTGTTTGTCTCATTGTTAATCTCTAGTAGGGCCCTGTGCGTCTGCCTTGCATTCCGGAATCGCCGGTGTTAAGCTGCTTTCGGTGTTTAAGAAAGCGCACAACTCGCCCCTTGACCATATAATATCTAAAGTGTCTGCGCGCTGCCCCGGTATCTGGGGATATTCTTACTGCTGTTTACTGTGACTCCCAATTAACTCTGGGCATAATACTTTGCTACGCTCACGGAGCATGCAAAGTTGTGTTACTACGCACTACGGAAATTGCACGTAGCAAAGTAAAAAACTCTGCTAATCGACATAGCAGTAGTATATTAAACACATACAAATGCTTTGTTAAAACAATTTTCTATGCTAAAAAGCATATAACAAATTCACAAAAGTGAACTTTGACAATGAAAATATCAAGCAATGAGAGAGGTGATGATTTTGGGTTCCCCCCTAACCTAGGGGGAGGACCAAGCAGATGCCTTGAACACAAAAAGCATATCATGTGAACGATTCAGTGGTGGTCCTTTCCTCCTAGGACCACCCCAAGCACAGTTATGGGCAAAAATACAATCCCAACCAAAGGCCCTGCAAAGCATTATGGGACGAGATTAGCAGTGGGCAGTGAATATTATAGTGTCCAATATCAAAATAATTCTACAAAGAGCTGCAGTTCAACTAGTCGTTACTAGATGTCCCTCACGAGTCAAATGCAAAAGCATTGAAATTATTAATACATCAAGCTGCAGTTCCACTAGTCGTTACTAGATGTCCCTCACGAGTCAAATGCAAAAGCATTGAAACCCTTTCATGAAGCTTTTGCATTTGACTCGTGAAGGACATCTAGTAACGACTAGTGGAACTGCAGCTCTTTGTAAATTATTTTGATATTGAATACTATAATATTCACTGCCCACTGCTAATCTCGTCCCATAATGCTTTGCAGGGCCTTTGGTTGGGATTGTATTTTTGCCAATAACTGTGCTAGGGGTGGTCCTAAGAGGATGGGACCACCACTGAATCGTTCAAAGATGTGCTTTTTGTTTTCAAGGCATCTGCTTGGTTCTCTCCCTAGGTTAGGGAGGATACCAAAATCATCACCTCTCTCACTGCTTGTTATTTTATTGATTTCACTTTTGTGAAATGCTATATGCATTTTAGCATATAAAGACAGAGATACTTATTTTATCTTAACTTGCACTGTGCAAGATGCTTTTGGCAATTATTGTACAGTGCAGTCAAGCACACAGCTACGCAACGTGTAGTTCAAAATGTACTTCATGTAGCTATGTGAAGTGCTACTACGCAAACTACGCTCAGGGTTACTCCCAATGTGGCCGTGTTAGCGTGAAATGGAAGTGCCCCTTAATTGAGGGCACCCGACTACAGTGTATAGCACACCGTTGGTTCACATGTGAGTTCTGTCTGTATGTGCAAAGGCCGGGGCCGGTAGCCTCTAGCTATCGGCTCAGTGCCAAACTACAGCTATCAAATGAGGTAGCGTTAGTGCGAAGTAACAAGTGGATGTTCCCTGTACTAGGGACCTGGCTAGCTATCTGTTGATTACCCGTGCCCCTGATCATTAGGTGGAGAGGTGTGGTGCAGCGGCCAGGGCAGCTGACTTCGGAGCACAGGGTTCATGGTTCGATCCCCGGCTCCGGCGGCAGCTCAGCACCATGGGACTCTGGGCAATAGCTCACTTAATTTCCACTACGGCCCCCAGCGCCTTGAGACCCGTAAGGGTGAGTAGCTGCGCTATATAAAAACGGACTTACTTACATCATTCATATCGCAGAGAATAAATCTTTTTAACAAACATCCAAAGTGTCAGCAGGGCAAGGGGGTGGCGCACGCTGTAGCAGTACTCACTTTTGTGCTGTTGTCACGTATCGAATCGACCTACCCACAGGTTAACATTTTAATGACTTTTTACTTTTAAATATTTTGGGGCATATTCACAAGGAGCTATCGCCGAATTAACGGCACTTTATCGCAGCCAAAGTCGTGATAAATTTACCCCCCATTCACAAGCCGGTGTTAACAGCCCACAGCACCAGTTTACCTGCGATAGCAGCACACAAAAATATCGCCACAGAGGACCCCCGCAAATATCGCTAATGAGATGCAGAGTAGGCGTTCCCGTGACAAAAGTCGAGACAACAGCACACCTCAACATTCACAACGACCAGCCACATCGGCGATAAAAACACAAAACAGGCGATAAGGCGCGTTAGCACCAGGAAATCTACACCTGCTCTGACCTGGTGTAAAGTCGGACGGCAGCCAGCACAACAAAAGGGAGCACAGCCCAGGGCCACATCCGAAGGGCAACAGATGCCATGGAGCCACTCATCATGGGGCCCGGACACCCAAGAGGGCCACAACAGCCACCGCCACCACTCCAAGACCCCAACCCACACCGGAACACCCCCCAGGACCACCCCCAACCCCGGACAAATAAATTGCACACCAACACCACGAATCCCAAAACAAACATTTTGCCTGATGTCGCACAAGCCGGAAAATAAGCATACATGCGTGGCCAGAAAATGGAGAATCAGTCATACAGCAATGCAATCACCAACACAAAACACCATACAAACAAAAGCAGAAACAACCCTCAGGATGAGTCCTAGCTGCTCCCCACTGGACAATCCGTAGCACACAGCCTGGAAGACCAAATCCAAGAGAAGAAGGTGTGCCATGCGCCCAACAAAGGAAAGAGAGGGAGAGAGTGAGGGAGAGAGACAGAGTGAGATAGCACAAGCAGCGCAAGGCCGCTCGGGCACCTAGCTCCACATGCCAACATGTGTGTGTGCATCGCCATCCGTACACCATCCGAAGGCCCAAGGCCGTGTCCCAATCTCAGCGCCAAAGCAACATCACATTCCTAAAAAGCAAATAGTAGTCAGACAAACATCAGGGATGAAAGCACCATTGTCCCAATGCAGAAGGCGGGAGGACACCTGCACCTCTGACCTTGGTCCAGAACGCGCCTGGAACACCCTGATAGAGATGCAATGGCAGATGGGGACGACTCCCACACCACGCATTCCGCAAATGAACCATCCGACTCATCCACAGCTCACACACAGAAGCCCCTGCCTGTGGTACCCCCGCATGGGATGCCCTTGACAATCACGGAAACAGCAACCCATTACCCACAATGTTGCACACACATTCGAATCATTGCTCAGAGCTGTGTCATATCCTCCACACAACTGCCGCAGTCCAGAAGAGTGCCTGTTCACGAGATGCACCAACGCAATGGCAGGCCATACCGGGCACATGCACAACCGCCGTCACGTGGAACAGTACCGTGCACGTATGCTGCATTTAATGGGCGCACTGCCACTGGCAGTGTTGTGGATCAGTTACAGGCTCAGCTTCCGCATTGCCCACGTCACCTGCGTCCAGACCTGGTTCCACTGCCGAACATGCACATTCGAGTGTCCTCTGGATGTCTGCCTATCCAACACAACTGTTGATGAACTGGACTATGATTTGTGTCTGCGCCCCCTGTTGGCTCACGAACAGGAGTGTAACCGAGACAGCCGTGCATGGGATGCCTTGACATACTGCGTATGTATTGGTAGTTGTGCATGGGAGATTGCACAATTTCTCGTGTGCAGTGACCACATCGAGGCACTCCCCTATTGGGCTGTGTTGCGGATCGGTGAGACGGCGTGGGCTGAGCACACCTGCCCAGACCACCTAATGGATTGGCTCACCCTGGTGTTTCTTGAACACGACAACGACGTACTATTGGAACACATTGCACATGAAGCTGCACGGGCATTCATGGACGAGTAACTATGTTCCTGCAGCCACATCCGATTGCCACCCACAGCACATGACCCAACAACTTGTTGCATCATGGGGATTGCTCACATATCCCACCACAACAGAGGACACGTCTGCCTTCGGTCGTTCTCTGGATGCATGTGCGTGGAATAACGCATGTGTACACATACCTGTGCAAGGTGACGCAGGTCCATGGTCGGAGCAACACAGCGTCGTCTGGCAACTTTGCCAATTTGGACACACTGCTGTGTGAGAGCACACACATGGCAATGTAGCACAACATGTGGACCTGTCGGACCCTCACACCTGATCACTGTCGGCAGAGCAGACAATCGGCGCACCCCGGAGGCAGTGCACCATGCAGACCCCACGTGCAGTGAGTCATGCCCCCCTCACAAGGGGCAATGGGCAGAAGCCAAACAACACATGACTCATCAAGCAAGGCAAGGTGGGCTGTGTGCGTTGCCATCCGTGATGGATGTTGTCCATTTCAGCCCCAACATTATCTGTACCTAGACATGTACCCATGCTGCGTGTAAGTGTCTTAAGCATGTCCCTGCCTGTTGTGGCCGTTGCCTCGTCCATACTGACACGCACATGCCAATAAAGCCTATGCCACTCCACTGGTGTCTATCTGTGAGGTGTGTTGTTTAGATTGTCCACTCGTGTGCCACAATGAGCATCGTCCCAAGAGAGGGAGGAACTGACTGACGCATGTGCAATGGGGGTGTGTCCCTTTGGCAAGCTCCACCTCTGTGAGCCAGACATTGTTTTTGGATAGGTGCTGGACAACATGTGCACTTACATGACTCCAGCTATGTGTGTATGGTGTCCAACCTCTGACCATGTGGAGCAATGTCATACATCACAACAGAATGTGTCCACATAGATGTGTGTAAGTGGGTATGCGACGTGAAGTTCTGCTGTCACACATGGTGTGAGATACCACTCCTGGCCTGCCACCGTTTTGGTCACTCCTACACACAGCCCTATTCAACACATGGACGTGTGCCTACGTTGGGGTATTGTGAGATTGCTGTTGATGTGCAATGGGGACACAGCTAGTACTCACCTTCACAGTCATCCAATTGGCCATGTGTCTCAGGGATACACATGTGCATAGATGTCAGTTACCAGGGTGTACCTTCATGTGCAATCATCGTCCCCACATCCAGCCATACTTCCATACATGAGTGAACATAGTGATGACACATCTGTGTGATTTAGAATGTTTTATTCACATTCAGGTGATTGACGGAGCTGGAGCTGTACGTGGCCATCCAAGCCCACATCACATGGAGGCCCAGTGGTGGGCCAACCAGAGTCCTTTGGGGAGTGCACAGTGATTGGGAAGAGGGAGAGTGCAGTCCGCAGCAGGATTGCTGTGTGATTGGCCAGCGGTGAAGAAATGGCAGTCTGTGTCCGGGTCCGGGTGAATGTCGCAGGGTGTTCCGGAGGTCAAGTAGGAGGTATTTCCCAGGGCATGATGCATAGGTCATGACCAGGCAGGGACAGGCCATATGGCGGTGATGGATGCTACTGCCTCCTTCCTCACACAGTAGTTCCCATCCCCTTCTCACTCCCCTGATACGGGTTCTGTGTCGGAAGTGTCCGGTGTATGTGGCGGGGTGATGGCTGCATCACTGTGTGCCCCTGACACATCAGACTGCGTAGGTGATGGGGCAGCATCACAGTGTGCCACGGACACATCAGGGGTCGGACCTGTGTGTGTCGATGTTCCCGCAGCAGTCATCTGGGAACGGCTCAGTGGCAGCAATGGCAAGTTGGAGTACTGCAGGGCGTTGCTGTTCCCAGCCACTACTCGCTGGTGTCCAGCCGTGGCAGACATACTTCCAGCCTGCATCTGCTCCATGGTCCCCATTGCCCTCTGCATCTGTGCCAACTCTGTGCTGTCATGGCTGGTGCCTGTCTGACCAGACAGTTCTTGTATTAGACTCATGGCACCAGCGAGGTTAGCCAAGGTCTGTAGCGGAGCATGGTGCGTACAGGGGGTGTCCGATAGTGACTGTACATGGTCCCTGATGGGACTCAGACACCCACGTATGGCATCGAGTTTGGCTGCCACGAGCTGGAAACCCACCCGCAGCTGATGAGCCAACTCCACCTGGCAACCCAACACACGCCGTTGGAATTCCATGTATTGGTTGGGGGGGTCCTGGGAGACAGCCGTGGTGGTGTGTGTTTCCTGCTGTGTGGTCTGTGCAGGTGGTGGGGTCACCTCGAGGCAGCTGGCCTGGCCTGCTCCTGGGGGTGGGGTGCAGAGGCTGTCCAGCATCCATTGGAGGGTGTCTTGACATATGTGCAGGTTGTCCTCTTCATCATCAATGGTGGGATGTGTGGTGTGCTCTGCAGGGGGTGTTGTTTGTCCCTCTGCAATGTAAAGGGGAGATGCAGGTTAACAGAGTTTCACATGTATGGTGATGATTTGCGGATGTTTACATTCAGACTGCATGCCAATGTACATTGTGACTGTTTGGGGGGAGCTGGCTATTTGATGGCAGTCAGTGTGTTTTTCGACTACATGACGGATGTGTGGTAGTACCCGTACATTATCATCACACAGTGTCAGGCAATGCCAGATGTGAGTGGACAGTTACTACACACGAGCGGAACCTGTAGTGAGCTCTGTCCTGTGGTGTTGCACTTTGTACCACATTGCCTTCATTGCTGATGTTCTGTGATTGCTGTGTGTGTGTGCTGCATTGTGGGGGAGTTGCCCCTGCAGCTCTGATTTGGTGTAGCCTTCTCCCTTTGAGGCGGGGTGCCTTTGAATTGTGTGCTTTTCGGGGCCTGATTTGCTTTTGACTTGGGTCATCTGTGCTCGCGGACTGTTTTTGTGGCCTGGTGCATTGTTCATCTACTGCGCTTATTGTAAGGCATGGGTTGTGGGTGCACGTGGACACGTTGGAGTGTGACCTGCTCCTTTACGGATGTGATCCGCACTTGGCTACCTCCATGTCGCTTCGTGGGCCATGTCTTTGTTTTGGGGCAGCTGCCATGCTATCGGACATGCAGTGTTACTTGCATAGTCAGTGTGGGTCACAGAGCCGCTGCTTTGCTGGATTCAGCACATATGCACCGGTCGGTTGTGATATTGGTGATAGGGGGGAGCCCCTCTGTGCACATTGTGGTTGGGGGCCTACTTGGCGTTTCTATGTGTGCTGCAGTGTGCCAAAGCAATCAGGGACATGTTCCACGGTCATTGGGGGTGTGCTGTGTGCTGCACGTAATTGTGCATGTGTGACATTGTGCCCATCTCCCCCCGTACCTCCCGTCCCTAGTGGTTACTTACCCTGTTGCTGTTGGGTCAGGTCGTATCATGCTGTGTCCAGGCCACCCAATCCTGCCACCGTCTCCTCACTGCTGACTGTGGCCACCATTTGCTCCAGCTCATCTAGCTCATCCTGTGTCGCAGGACTCCCACCTCCAGTCGCCGTTGCTGCCTCCCTGTTGGCGGCGAGCTTATGTTTGGTCTAACTTTTCAGATCATGCCAGCGCCTCTTGACCTCCTCCAGTGACCTCCTGGACACTCCGACTGCATTGACGTTGGTGACGATGGTCTGCCATATTTCGGTTTGGGTTGCCAGTGCCGCAGTGGAGGTGCCGAACAGTTGTTGATGGTGTTCGGTCACCCCCGTTAAGATGATCTGGTCTTCCTGCGGACTGTACCCGGTCTTCCTCTTCCTCTTGTCCTTGCCCTTCCCCGAAAGCGGGGTTCCTGGATGGTCCTCCGTAGGGCTTGTGTTGTTCGGCTTGTCCTCTGCACTGGGTTCGGGTGCATCCATGTTGCTACGCAGTTTGTATTGTTTTTGGGCTTTTTTTTTCTTTCTTTTATGGTGCTTTTTCCCGCCGGACGCGTGGGATTTACAGGCCTGTGGCTGGTGTTCGCTGATTTCTGTACCGCAATTGTCCTCATCGCATGATTTCTCGCGTTTCGCATTTTTTCGGCGTGGCGTTGATTTTCACGCTGTCATTTGACGCGTTATCTGGTGACTATCGCATGGTACCGCCTTGTTGTGAATTCCACGTTGACAAGGGGTTATTTTCCCGTGCTAGGCTGCGATGTTGAAAGTTGCGTTACGCTACTCTTGCGGTAGTTATCACACGTTCTTGTGAATATACCCCTTTATGTTTTAACCGTTAACACAGGAATGCAGTGTTAAAAGGTCTGATGCGCAGTGCTAACAATGATGTAAGTAGGGCACTTTAGGCAAGGCAGCAGAATTAAGATGCAATGGAGGATGAAATTATGCTGCAGGGTTTAGTGAATTATGCAGCGAGTAAAGGCAAATTATGCGGCACCTTACGCAATCGAAGAAGGAACATTATTCAACACATTCTGTTATCTAGCTATCTTGACATTTTAACTATTGGTGCGTGAAGTTGTGGATTCAGGTGACGCACCACGGAATCTTTGCAAGTGCCGAGAATGAAATGAAAACAAGTGGCAGCTTTAGCGGCCTTCACTGCTCTGGGGAAGTTTTATTGCTGCCATGAGGGGCAGTGGCTCAACTGCTGCGGCTTGGCAACTGTCTGTCTTTCATCAGAGACCCTACACCCAACACATTCCCTGTGTCTGAGTCCCACATTCTGTACCACCCCCTGCTCCGCGATCCCACCTGTCTCCATAGCAACATCACTCTTTCCGAGCCCCTTGCGTCATTCCCAAAGCCTGAGCCCCCACACCCTGGTCAAGCCCATGCATCCTAACCTGTCAAACCTCAGAATATCAAAGGGTGTGTGGGAACCTTTTCAGGTCTTGCAGGATCATCTGGGCTTGAATGTTAACATTGAGAGCCTTTTACCTCTGATGTTTAGAGCTTAGACTAATATTTTGAACTTTATCACTTAACTCTCAGGGTAGCTATACAAATATTTGAGGGAACTATATCTTAAGTTTGTTCCAAATAGTTTTATTTGAACATTTTGACATCAGTTCAACACATGTTTCGTGAAGAATCACTTCTTCAGCAATATACATCACATCAATAATCTCCCCCCAAAAAAAATACAGAAGAACACCATAAAAAGCATATAAAGATTAAACTCCCAGTGCAAACATTATGCAGGATGAGAGCTTGTATATAAATGAAATTAGAAGGAAGGATTGATAAAGTGTCCTGCGTGCAAACAATGTGAGCTCTGCACCTCTCTAAGGGTTGATTTATGTCAGTATACCTTTAAGATGTGTTTAATAATTGATATTTTCGTATGACCACTATGTATATTGATCATAGAAATCTTGGATGTTAATCTCTCTTGCCCCTAATGTCCAGAAGTGTTAATTACATTCTGGACCATCCACAAAAGAGCAACTCTGTGTTGAAAGTGTCAGTCAAACGCACATTTTGATTTGCCTGGTTTTGGCAGCTGAGATTGGCCCCTGGCAGAGTCTCCTGCAAGTTATATTATAGCTGTCAGGGACTGTCCGGGACTGTCTGGGACACAGTCAGGGACTTGGGCTAGGACTGGGAACTGGATAGAAAACGTTCACAGAAAGAGGAGTACAGCGCTGCCCAGGATCACACAGGGAGTCAGAGGAGAAAAAGGATTCCAAAGGGGAAGCCTGTACAAGTGAACAAGACATGGAAAGGAAGGGCACTCACAAGGCAATTTAACGTTCAGACTAACTACACCCAGGACGGACGTGCAAGACATATATATAAAACAACATTAACAATAAAGGGAATGTGGGGTAAAGCACTCGGGAGCTCCAAACGGTAAGACTGAAGCTCAGTAAGTTCCTCACCCACAATTGCTGTTACAGATACTGACTGCAAATACCCACATATAGGATATGTATGCAAAGGCAGGGTCTGTGGAGCTTATACCTATGGTGATGTTATAAATGTAACTCAAAGACAATACTCACAGTGAACAAGAAACACCACCTAGGTAGTCAGATGTGCCCACGGATCCTGGCAATCAAACAGGAACACGCAATGCAGTAACAGCAAGGGGGTAGAACTAAACACAAACACAATAGACAAGGAGCTAGCAAGGAGGACTGCTTAACAGGAAAGGAAGGAAATAACAGAGCACACTTGGCAGAAAGCAGGTAACAAACATACAAGGTAATAGAAGCAAAACAGCAGAATAGAAAGACAGCAAACTAGAACTGGAACCAAGGAAATGGGAAGAAAGGCAGGGACTGGAAAAAGATATACTGAAGGGGAGGCTACAAAGGTATACTAGAATAGTGCAGGTTCAGGAATCAAGAAAACAAAGTAGCACTGAAAGCAGTGCTGGGGCAGGAACAAGAGTTGAGCAAAAGCTCAAGAGTCAAGGTAGCACTGCAGGCAGTGCTGGTTCAGGAATAGGGAATTACTAAAGCTTCAGGAGTCAAGGTAGCACTGCAGGCAGTGCTGGGGCAGGAACAGAGAATTACTAAAGCTCAAGAGTCAAGGTAGCACTGCAGGCAGTGCTAGTTCAGTAACAGGGAATTACTAAAGCTTCAGGAGTCAAGGTAGCACTGCAGGCAGTGCTGGGGCAGGAACAGAGAATTACTAAAGCTCAAGAGTCAAGGTAGCACTGCAGGCAGTGCTGGGGCAGGAACAGAGAATTACTAAAGCTTCAGGAGTCAAGGTAGCACTGCAGGCAGTGCTGGTTCAGGAACAGGGAATTACTAAAGCTCAGGAGTCAAGGTAGCACTGCAGGCAGTGCTGGTTCAGGAACAGAGATTTACTAAAGCTTCAGGCGTCAAGGTAGCACTGCAGGCAGTGCTGCAGTTCAGGAACAGGGAAATTACTAAAGCTCAGGAGTCAAGGTAGCACTGCAGGCAGTGCTGCAGTTCAGGAACAGGGAAATTACTAAAGCTCAGGAGTCCAGGTAGCACTGCAGGCAGTGCTGGTTCAGGAACAGGGAATTACTAAAGCTCAGGAGTCCAGGTAGCACTGCAGGCAGTGCTGGTTCAGGAACAGGGAAAATACTAAAGCTTCAGGAGTCAAGGTAGCACTGCAGGCAGTGCTAGTTCAGGAACAAGGAATGCTAAGGCTCAGGAGTCAAGGTAGCACTGCAGGCAGTGCTAGTTCAGGAACAAGGAATGCTAAGGCTCAGGAGTCAAGGTAGCACTGCAGGCAGTGCTAGTTCAGGAGAAGGGAAACTGCTGCAGTTCAGGAACAAGGAATAACTAAATCTCAGGAAACACTGTAAACAAGGATCGGTCTCACCGGAACTGGGGCTTAAAAGAGCTCACAGTACTCATGCGCATCAGGTGTGAGCAGGCTAGCAGCAGCCATTCCTCCACCCATCCTTGGCCTGCAGGGGTGGAGACGAAGCAGTGAGCAGGGAATTCTGGGTAATGGAGTTTCAGGCATGAGCAGGATGGCTTCCACAAAACCCGGCATGGTTTGGGAATGGATGTCAATTCCCAAATAGTGTCCAAATGGCTGGAAGTCAGGATGTACATGAAGGGGAGGGTCTGGAAGCTTATTAGAACACTGGAGAGTACCACAGTTCTGCCCCCTGGTGGTGGGCATGAGAACGCAGGGAACAAGTCGTGACAATAGCCCACTGCAAGGGCTATACTGATTGTTAAAGGCCCTGAACCCGAGCGAGAGGGCCTTTAACAACTGGTATAGCCAGAGGCAGAAGGGCTCTAAGGCTTTTAGAACATTCCACCCACTGAGGGTAGAAGGTTCTAAATTAAAATCTATGAAACATTAAGACAAACATTGGAATGTTGGAACTCTGGGTTTATGCCAGCCATTGCAAGCCCTGTGCCACTCCATTGTCTTCAATGGAGCTCTGAACATTCCTATGTTCTAATATAGCGTTATAGCCCACCGAAGCAGATTATACCGCCCATTAAAGGCCCGCTCCAGCGTTAAAGGCCCGAGCTGAAGGCTATGGCCTTTGACAAGGGAGCGGGACTTTAATGCCAGTATAGCCCAGCTATAGAGGTCTATAAGGCTATTAGAACATTCCGCCATCAGAGAGCAGAATGGACTCACGGAGCCCGAGGGAATTTAAATTCCCTTGGGCTCCGTGACTAACCCTGGGCGTAGTTTGTGTAGTAGCACTTCACGTAGCTACGTGAAGTACATTTTGAACTACACGTAGCTATGCAAATTGCATAGTTGTGTGCTTGACTGCACTGTACAATAATTGCCAAAGACATCTTGCACAATGCAAGTTAAGATAAAATAAGTATCTCTGTCTTTATATGCTAAAATGCATATAGCATTTCACAAAAGTGAAATCAATAAACTAACAAGCAGTGAGAGAGGTGATGATTTTGGTATCCTCCCTAACCTAGGGAAAGAACCAAGCAGATGCCTTGAAAACAAAAAGCACATCTTTTGAACGATTCAGTGGTGGTCCCATTCTCTTAGGACCACCCCAAACACAGTTATTGGCAAAAATACAATCCCAACCAAAGGCCCTGCAAAGCATTATGGGACGAGATTAGCAGTGGGCAGTGAATATTATAGTATCCAATATCAAAATAATTCTACAAAGAGCTGCAGTTCCACTAGTCGTTACTAGATGTCCCTCACGAGTCAAATGCAAAAGCTTCATGAAAGGGTTTCAATGCTTTTGCATTTGACTCGTGAGGACATCTAATAACGACTGAGTGGAACTGCAGCTTGATGTATTAATAATTTCAATGCTTTTGCATTTGACTCGTGAGGGACATCTAGTAACGACTAGTTGAACTGCAGCTCTTTGTCGAATTATTTTGATATTGGACACTATAATATTCACTGCCCACTGCTAATCTCGTCCCATAATGCTTTGCAGGGCCTTTGGTTGGGATTGTATTTTTGCCCATAACTGTGCTTGGGGTGGTCCTAGGAGGAAGGGACCACCACTGAATCGTTCACATGATATGCTTTTTGTGT
This sequence comes from Calotriton arnoldi, assembly GCA_963921515.1. Classification (NCBI taxonomy): domain Eukaryota; kingdom Metazoa; phylum Chordata; class Amphibia; order Caudata; family Salamandridae; genus Calotriton; species Calotriton arnoldi. The sequence continues at coordinate 3,092,962 of CAWUFW010001096.1, read as the reverse complement.
TCAAGGCATCTGCTTGGTCCTCCCCTAGGTTGAGGGGAACCAAAATCATCACCTCTCTCATTGCTTGATATTTTCATTGTTAAAGTTCAGTTTTGTGAATTTGTTATATTCTTTTTAGCATAGAAAATTGCTTTAACAAAGCATGTGTATGTGTTTAATATACTGCTGCTGCGCTATGTTGATTAGCAGAGTTTTTTTACTCTGCTACGTGCAATTTGCGTAGAGCGTAGTAACACAAACTTTGCATGCTCCTTGAGTGTAGCAAAGTATTATGCCCAGGGTTATCCGTGATGCCTTTGTTCACATCTACAGCTGTGAAGGACAACATTGAAATGTTGGAGCTCTGGGATTCTACCTTCCATTAGAAGCCCGGAGCACTGCATTGTTTTCAATGGAGCTCCCAACATTCCAATGTTCTAATTTTATTTGTGTTGTAGATTAGGATGGTTCCTTGCTCTCTTCTTCCTTCATCCATTGCATTCTTTGATTGACAGAAGAGCAGTTGAGGCACACATTGCAGACAGTGGGGTGGAGGGGTGAGTGCTCGATGCCTTGACAGCCTATGGTGACAAATGGACTGACTTGAGGGCTCGTCTGGCTATAGAGCCAATATATTATTATTATTATTTTTTTTGTTAAATGACAATGCTTCTTTATTATTTGTGTGTTGTTATGCAGATTATTGAGTGTTAGAATGTCAAAACAAGTACCAGGATGGGTGAATGGGTAGATAAATAGATGGGCGGGTGACTGATTGGGCTAATTCCATGAATGTTTAAATGAGTATTATGATGATTGAGCGAATGGAAAGCCTAGAGGAGACAGGAGGCTGTCTTCCAATTCCACTGCTGCTGCTCATCTCTCATCTACTCTCCCATTCTTTCATCCCAGTATCCAGTCACTCACCTTCATCCATTCATAATCACCCACAGTTTCTCACTCATGTAATCCCTACTTTTAATGACTCACCCATCCATGCAACTCGAAACATCACACAAAGAGTCTTGCCTATAGCTTACCAAACACATTCACTAATGAAAAGCCAGGCTTTTTGGCCTTGCCATTGCTTGTTGTTAATGCTCCCCTTCAACAGCACAATAGTTTGCACTAAGGTAATTATAACTCACGCCCTCTCCATGCACTGCTAGGTACTCCACATATTAGATCACTCATGACTTCTTCTATGACATCATTGATAATATCACTGCAACATTTGTAATGAAATTATTAATAAAAAGACTGTGCATGGCAGGGGCGAGAGTTATAGTTACCTTAGGACACAAGTTATATTATTTGAGATATCTACAACTGGTGAATATCTGTGGTTTTTAGAGTTTAAAACATTACATTGTTACTGAACAATTCACCTAACTATAACTTTACTTTAATCTTTTGTTTTTTCAGTGAATATATATCAGACATATCTAGATATATCTATATATCTATATAAATATATATGCAATAAAAGGAAGCAGAGAACTCTGGGTAGTTCTCAAGTTTAGGTGGAAGCAGCTCCAGTATAGAGCTCTTGCAACACCAGCGACACTCTAAATTTGCTCACCTCAAATGTCTGCTTTTCCATCAAAGTCTTTAAGGGTAGGATTAGCACAGTGCCATCCACCCCGAGATAGAAAGGGACAAAGTCTTTTACCATTCCTACAGCAAAGTCTTTAAGCAGAGGATTAGCAAAGTGCTATCCATGCTGAGCTGTATTGTGAGCAAATTTATAGTGTTGCTGGTGTTGAGAGTGCTCTATACTGGAGCTGTTTTCCACCTAAACTTGAGAACTACCCAGAGTTCTCTGCTTCTTTTTTTACATAATGTATGCGTCACTCTATGCCTGAAAGAGTATATATAAATAAATGCTCCACTTTCACCTTTAGCTGGCGCACTCGCAGACGAGTGCCTCAGTCGCGGGGGTGTTCCCGCGTTGATAAATTCCAGCTCTGCGATATCAGGGAAAGTCCTGCCCTGAATAAGAGGCACTCGCGGGGTGAGTTTCAAAGAATTTTAATTACTTGTGGAAAAACAAACGCGTTTCGGTAGTCGCCTTCTTCGGTGTCATCAGCCGCGCTGGAAACGGTTCACAATTATACATGCAAATTCATTGTGATTAAAGACAGACTACATATCAAATCTCCTTGTTATCTAAGATCAAAGGCAGCGTCATCTTAGCAAGGTTAAATGCCGATGTAAGACAATTGTAATCTTGTATCTCATACAATTGTTGCCAGTGTCACGCATATATGCAATGCAATTCAAATTGGATTAATTCAAAGGGGTTTGCAGCCGGCTTAGGACCAAGCCACTGACGACCACGAGGTGCCTCCGCTTTATAATCCACTGTGAAATGAGTGTTCGCTGCACGGATGGTCATGTGAAAAATCGTTTATCCTCAGCACATTTTTCTTCACCTGCCATAACAATCAAGTTGTTTAGTATTTATGAAGACTGTGAAATCTCCTTAAATTCATACACATCTCAGTTGACATACTTGGCACTGCTCTCTCGACTGAGAAACTGGCCTCATATTGGACTGAGCCGTGTCCAAGCCACAGTGTAAAAAACAACTGCTGAATTAACCCGTTTTCTCTTAAAATTGATAATAAATTTTCAGAGCAGGGCGTTTCTTGTCATTAACTCCATGTCTCGCACACCAAGGTGCACGCACAAGAGAACTAATGAACACATGTAACAAACAAAAAATGCTTTTTTCAGCTCGCAAACAGCTCTATTCGCAGAATCGGGCCGCTTGTGACCTGAAAAAAGCATTTATAAATGCTCAAAGCCCTATTTGTGATTTGGTAAGCTATTACAGGATTTGCGAGTCGCTATAAGGGAGGGGCGTGTTAAGGGCCTCCCTTCCTAACAGCGAGTTGCACTGGTATGTAGGAATTTTTTGCGACCGGGAATGCCGTTGCAAAACATTTGCAGTTGCCACCCATTTGCAAATGGGAAGGGGTCCCCAAGGGACCACTTCCCCTTTATGAATATGGGCACCAACATTTTTAAGAGCAGGCAGTCGCCCCACGGACCACTGGCTACTCTTAAAAAATGAAAAGGAAACTTTCTTTTTCAGTTTGAAATGCATGCTGTTTTCCTTTAAGGAAAATGGGCTTCATTTCAAAATAAAAAACTGCTTTATTTAAAAAGTAGTCACAGACATTGTGGTCTGTTGACCCTAGCAGGCCACCATCTCTGTGAGTGCCAGCAATTTCAAATGGGTCGCAAATTTCGACCTGCCTCATGAATATTAATGAGGCAGGTCCCTTGCGACCCATTACAAATCGCAAACAGTGTAAAACACATTGTTGTACATAGCTGTTTGCGATTTTTACGATTTGCTATTAGGAAACCGCAAACGGAATTCTATGTACATCTGGCCCAAAAGTCGTACACTACCTGCTCTCCACTGACCACAGCCTACTCCAGATTTAGCAAGAACATGGCAGCTTAAAAGTAGCACATCTGCCAACTAGGGAAACATTTTCACCATGTGAGGGGGCGGAGCTTGTGGACTGGCAGGCCTTTCAGCTTCTCACTGCCTAAAGAGAACATTTGGGACAACGAAATGAGCGGGGCAGTGGAGAGGAGGCTGGGTTTAGATCCCAAAGGAGTAAGGCCTCTCCTGTCCTCCTAAAACTACAGATATAGCCTGTAATCTCCATCTGAGCCCATCAAACCCCCAAAGAAGTAACATCCAGTTGCGCATTTAGAATGGCCAGCAAAGATGCAAATAAAATATCCACTAGTGGCCTGATTCAGAAAGGTAAGTCTAACTTTACTACCTTACGGTATTCACAAAGGTAAGTTACAAGTAGTATCTTTAGGTCCGCACTCGGGGTGGAATCTCTGCACTTGGGTCAGAATCTCTGCGCTCGGGGCGGAGATCCATTCGAGTGCAATGATTCTGCCCGAGTACAGAGATTCCACCCCGAGGGCAGAGAGTTTGAGTGCCGATGTAAAGATACTACTCCTAACTTACCGAAAGTCGTAAACTTAGACTTTTGGTGTAAATTTACCTTTGGGAATCGGGTCCAAAGGCTTCTGAGCTGGTCGCTTTCGTGATGCAAAACCCTTAATGGACTTTAAGGGGTGCAGAGCCTCCAGCACAGAGAGCTGGACACCTACCCTATGTAGGAGTTTCAAGCTCGCCCTGTGCTATTGGTTCTTCATGACCATGTGAAGAGAGCTGATATTTCTGGCACGTGGTGGAACTGTGTGACTTGGCAGGTCTGAAGTAGGGGTCTGTTAAGTTCTAAAGGTTTTTTTGCAACCTTGGCAAAGTTTTTCACCTTAGAACAACTGCATGCAAGTCATAAAAATTCACAATAAACAGTTCTGCAACACGAGGGACATTACTCAAAGAATTGGTTGCAGAGCTCATGGTCCTTCGGTTTGGTAAGCGTCCTTTCGTGAGTAATGATACTGCAATAATATAAAAAGTGTTCTTGGGTGTGAAGGAATGTCGACAACCCTCACAGTACACAATATGCAAAAATCAATAACTATACAAAACCTTGCAAGAAAAAAACAAACTGTGACACTTCTACTTGAGAGGAAACTGACACTTCACAAATCCACTGCTGAAGCTAGCTGTGTAATAACATCGAAGCTGAAAGAACATCTCTGTCTGTAAAAGAAATCCTCCTTTTCTTAAATTCCCATAAACCAACTACTCCTCTCAAGAGATTCAGGAGTATATGTACTATTGTTCATGCAAATGTGCCATGAGAAAATGTACTGTATTACTGTATTATGCTGTATTGAGGGAATGCTGAAAAATTATGCAGGACACAGATCTACAAAGAATGGCATGCTGAAGATGTCTTTGGTGGGGCTAGTGCAAAAAATAGCAGCTTAGTGCAGCCCAAAGGGTCGAGGACACCAATGAGCTGAGACAGCAGAAAGACCTAGGCTACTCTCCCTTCTTGGGATTTTCACCCACCTGTGCTAATCAAGTGGCCAATCTCTTGCTTGGAGCAAAATCAGGGTCACCAGACCCATGCCCCCTAAGGTTTCTGAAATTACTTCCAGAACTTATTTCCACCAAGCTATCATCCATTTTTAACTTAAGGTTCTTGCAAGGGGTGTTCCCTACAAGTTGGAAACAAGCCTCCGTTCTCCCACCAATTAAAAAAGCCCAATCTTGGCATTAAGCATCCTAATAATTATCATCCCATCTCTAGGCTTCCCCTTCCAGCGAAAATTGCTGAAATATCATGTACCTAGAACTGTCAAAATGTATTTTTGAGAACCATCAGTTGGATACCCACCCAGTTTGGCTTTAGAGCAGGTCACAGCACAGAAACGGCCCTCATCAAAACCACAGAAGAAATAAGAACTGCTTTTGATAGTGGGGTTCAGCCGTCCTCATTCTTCTGGTCCTATCTGCTGCCTTCAATAACATGGACCATAAGATTCTGATCCACTGTTTGAATACCATAGGAGTAAAAGATAAGGCCCTCTCCCTCCTCACGTCCTTCCTCTCAGAGAGAACCCAAACACTGACCATGGGCCAATTTGAGTTCTCACATTTTACACTACCATGCAGCGCTCCACAGGGATCTTCACTGAGCCCAACCCTTTTTAATATTTATGTCTCCGAACTGGCTCCCCTAATTAAAAGTTTCAACTTGAATCCTACCTCCTATGCGGATGACACCCAACCAGTAGTGGCATCCGTTGACAAAGAGTCTTCAGGCCCATTAAGGCTGCACAACTGCATGGGAGCCATCTGTCTATGGATGAGTAAACATTGTCTACAACTCAATTTGGGTAAAACCGAAGTAATCCTGTTTGGAAATCCCCTCCCTGCATGGTGTCCAGCTTGGTGGCCCGACACTCTTAGCCCTCCCTCTTTACCGGTGATCAAAGCCGAGAACTTGGGCTTCATTATTGATGATAAGCTCAAATATGGAGCACAAGTATCTATGGTGGTTTCGTCTTCCTTTCATACCCTAAGGATGATTAGGAAAATTCTTCCCTACATTCCTTGCAAGATCAGGAAACATGTGATATCATTAGTCCTCTCAAAAGTGGACTATTGCAATGGACTGTATATGAACCTACAAGAAAATCTGATTAGAAGGCTCCAATTGGTCCAAAATACAGCATCCAAAATGATTTTGAACATCCCAAAATTTCACACGATCGCCCTCGGAATCTGAGAGCTGCACTGACTCCCGGTTCATAAGCGGGTTAACTTCAAGGCCCTCTGTGTGGCCCACAAAGCCCTGCATAATGCAGGACCTGAATTGTTATGGGACCACTGTAGGTGGTACATCCCCAATAGACCCCTGCGTTCGACTACGGCTAGAACACTCACCATCTCCAGATTCAAGAAAGTGAACTGGGGAGGAAGGAGTTTTGTCACCAGTAGGGCCAGGTACACGCGCGCTCTATACATTTTTCTAACATAACATAACATATTTGTTAAATTCTCACACTACACAGCGCAGTAGCCAAAAATGTGTTAGTTGAGAAGAAGACATCAGATTACACCATACCAGCAGGGATATGGCACTCGTCTCCTCTCTCCCTAGCACCGACGCACAATCAGGCTGTCGAACACCACGCACACACATTTGCACCATAGTGCAAAGGTGCCTGTGTGAGCCTAGCAGAGGTTTTGTACTGGAAGGATACCCTTCTAGTACAAAATACTATACTTAGAATAACTTTAAAACTGTTCTTACTTTGTGTATGTGCTGTACAGTGCAGCACACAAGCAAAGTCGGAAAAGAATGGAGAAATAAAAGCATTTCTTCTTCATAGCACCTATTTCAAAAGGGCATTAGTTTCCGATGCCAAACCCTGTCTAAATTTTTTAATAGATAGGTTTTGGGTCAAAAACCATGGGGGATTGCATGGGAATGCACATGCACCACCCACAGAATGCCCCCTTGGTGCTAAGTAATGAAAGCAGCGCTAGCTGCTGCTTTGCACTACTTTCAAGTGAATGTTTTGCGCTGGAAAGTAAATTGGAAAATAAGATTTTGTGTTGATTTGCGTCACTTTTGTGATGCAAGCAGGGTGCAAAATCTTAGTAAATATACCCCCAAGTGTTGCTTTACAGCACATGAGCAAGTCAGTAGCATCTTTCATGTAATTGGTGTTTTGGAACTGACGCCACGTCAACTTTTGGTGCTGTTTCTGCCGTTCTGCACTGCATACAAAGTTTAGCATCACACTTGCTCCAGAAATAAGCTATAGTAAATTTGGGTTTTATTTTGGGTCAGTAAATTTGTCAGAATGTGCCATTAGATTTTGCTGCTGTCAAGACTTGAATAAGGGACACACTGCTTGGCCTCCCAAGGCATTCCAGCCCACTCCTGCAGTCAGTATTGCAAACAGGGGTGCTTAAAATTCATGTAATTGCTTTTGCATAATGCACAAAATTGTGGGAAAATTAAACTTAATTATGTGAAATGCAAATCCATCATTAAGGGCCAAATTGTACAAAGCATTTTTCCAGTCGCAAACTTCACAGACTTGGGCCGTTTGCAACCGGAAAAATGTATTTTCTAATGTACAACATGCAAAATGCGATTCGGTAACTTGTTACCGAATTGCATTTGCATTTGCGATAGGTATTTGGAAGGAGCGTGCATTGGGCATCCCTTCCAAATACTGAATCGGTATGGTATGTATTACTGCTTTGCGACCGAATTCCGGTTGCAAAACAGTAATACTTTACTGCCATTTTAAAAGTGGTGGTAACCTATACGCAGATGGATAGGGGTACCCTTACCCTTTGAGAATGTTGAAAAAATATTTTTTAAGTGCAGGCAGTGGTCCATCGCCATGAGCCTTGAAAGTTTAATTTTTTTCTTTTTAAACACATTCCGTTTTCCTTTAAAGAAAACAGGCAGCATTTAAAAAAACAAACATTGAAAGATTGGTTTATTATAAAGCATTCACAGACATGATGGTCTGCTGACCTCAGCAGGCCACCATCCCTGTAGTGGCTGCGATTCCTAAAGGGTCGCAAATTGAGACCTACCTCATTAATATCCATGAGGTAGGTCAATTTGTAGCCTTCTAGAATCGCTCTTAGGGAATAAAGCATTTCGGGGCTTATTTATAAGCCCTTGCGCCGCCGGTGGGTCACTTTTGTGATGCTCTGGTGGCACAGGAGCCTGCTCAATATTTACCCAGGACGCTTCATTAATATGCTCTGAGCCCATGACGCCAGAGGGTCCAAGGGAGTAAGGTTGCACCTGGTTATTACCTAATTGTTTTTTCTGGAGGCTGCGGGCCCCTAATGATTCCGGAAAGTTTTGACTTCTGATTAATGGAAATACACAGATGACCCCAAGCGCACTACGCAGGAGATTCATTATGAGCACGCTGTGCCTTCCGTCCGGTACAATTTACCAGTGAGATCATATCGTGGAAAGTTTAAACTCCTACACAAAGAGGACTCCATCAGTGTAATATATATACAGTTTGCCTTGCACTATCGGCACGGTTCACTCTTTTGGTATTCATTTGGAACCAACACACAAGGCAATACACAGATATTGTTTTTAGTCCTGATGAAGACCCCATGATGATGTCTCTTTATTCGCACACAATCTAAAGGGGTCGAAACGTCGATGTGTATTTATAAATCAAGCGTTGAAGCCCAACGTGACCTTCACATACTAAAGGATAAAGTCTAGGTCTTGTTTAGGGTGTTTTCATCATGAATTCCACGCTGTGCCTAAATGTATTATTTGTTATATGTAGTATTAGTTATGTTTCAACTATGTTGTGATGAATGTGCAAAACACCCATGTTTCACTTCCCCTGTGTCCCACCTATGCACAAAGTAGAGTTGGACAAATTGTATCGTCGTGTGTACATGTCCTGTTCAAAATATGATTTTCTCTTATAAACTTTAATCACATTTCAATTGGTGCAATTGTTTGTTTTGCTAAAAACAGTGTTTAGACAGATTCATTCAAAAACCTTTGTGTTTATCATTTATTGAAGTCCTACCTTTTTGAGGTGAATGAAGAAGAATTTAGTGTAGTTTGTTTTTGTGGCAGAACCTCTGCTCATTTAACATATCTATCTCCAGGTTCTGCACGTAACTGGGTTACCCCATTGTTTAATAACGACCATATTTATCAGGCAGCACTAAGTCACTTTTTTGGCTTAATGTTGCCTCATAAATATTGTTCCCTATAAAGCAGTTTTCTGCGTGAAAAGGGCATGCAATGGGTGTTGCTGGGGGTGTTCCCGGTCACATCTATGGCTTTATGACACTGCCCCAGATTTATGAGAAATCTTAACTCTGAGGCAGCGCCAAGAACGTACGCGTCCCCAGGGGAGGCTTAAGGGGGGCACAACGAGGAGAAATATCTTCATTTCTCCTCGTTTTTAGGTCGAGCCTCGAGTAGCGCGCAAGCGCTGCTAGGCAAAGACTTTATGTAAGGGGGTTTCAGAAGCTGACCACACGCTCGTGCGTCGTGGCCTTTTCCCTGCGGTTAAGCGCAAGCAAAAGGCCATGGTGCACGAGCGTGTGGTCACGCCTGCTGCTCGCAAGCGCACAAGCGCGCGCGACGTGCACTACAGCGCGTGAATACCCTCCCACTCCCTCCTCGTCAGCTTCATTTTCCTTTCACTTTCGCGCCGCGCGGCCGTGTCACTTTCACGGCCGCGCGGCTATCAGCTTCATTTTTTTTTTTTTTTTAATTAACTTTCAGCGCGAGGCGCGCGCACCACTCGCGTCGCCCCTCCTCCTCCCCGCGCGTGCCTTCAAATGCTTGTCGCTGTTTTGGGACTGCCAGCTTTGCGGTACCCCAGACTCATAACATTGAAACCTCCCGGTGCATCCCACCTTTTCCTAAAATCGTCCGCTACACAGCTGCAGGACGGTGAAGCCAAGATTCAAAGGGAGGAGCACTATCAACACCTCCACGTCCAGCAGCAACCCGGGTGAGCAAGCCGCCATGAAAACAGGACTGTGTATCTTTAAGACAGAGAGGAAGGACTGTTACCAAAACAAGCAATGCACAGCCTGTAGATACAAAAGACAGAATGCACAGAGGGCGTTGAAAATACAAGAAGAATAACAACCCATAGATAGGGCATAGATTTTTAGTACTTTCAATGGCTTTTAGACTAGAGGCAAAGAAGGCTATAACCTACAGATAGGACAGCTATTATGTTGTGTTTTAAAGTCTGTGAATCGCACGTTCACATATGCTTGTCTTTTAGTGCTTTAACCATGCAGGAAATCGTACATAGACATAAAGTACCAAATACACCGTCGCAAACTTTATCGACGATTTGCCACTTTCTGATTCATACTATTGTCTATATGTTCAAGGTACGTCGTTACTCATTGCTGATCGCTCCTGTATGCCCCGCACTGCCTCCAAAACTCGCCGAATTCACCTCCTAGCCCCTCCCCCATTAAAAGTAGCCTCTTACTCTATCTCTTTACCCACAATATAAATGCATGATTGTGCACTTACTAAGGCCACATATAGTGGATGTATCCCTTGTTTTATGCCCTGCACTCCAGTACCTCTCTAGGCTACGCACCCACTTCATAACTGCTCCTTGTAAAATACAATACAAATACATTATATAAGACTTTCTCAGTGAGTAGACATGAATGAGTGTCAGACACAGACCGCCACAGCAACACAATTACTGACACAGCCTAATTTGTACAAAAAGTGACTAGTGCAGCCTTTAATAGCCTGACAAGGCTATATTTAACTAAAAAACAAAAAATATCTGAAACCCATAGACTTCGACAAATGGCGGGTTTACCACACAATATCTACTAACGTGGTAACCCCCTCTACCTGAATACTTCGGCCAGTGTGCCCTAAATTTTCAATCAGAGCTAGTTCCTGTCAAACGTTTTCAATGTGGGAATCCTCTTCCCAAACTATTTATTTTGGAGAACCTCTTTAGCCCACTAGAGGCACCATGGCAAACCATTTGCATCACAAGCCTCTTCGGTACAGTTTTCTGTGCCATCAAGTTCTCTCAATTCAACGTATGCATGTGAATAATAGGTATGGAAGGTATCTTTTAAAATGACAAGCAACAACTGGGGGCACACACCGATAAATTAATGAATGGTTTAATCCAGCTCTGTGTTGTACTGTTCAGTCAAAGCAGCCGGCACGTGTTTGCACTTAGTAAACCTTATTTGATTCACTTTTTGTTTTGCAAAGGAAAACAAAACAAACAGTTTTGAAAACATCATCATAAAGAAAGCTAGACATGTTAGAAGTGACGGTGCACATCAACACAAATCTTTCCGTGCTACCAATCTGTCCTAGTTTTCAGTGTGCGTGCTGTATAGCAAGCAGCATGGAACATGAGGAAAATCTGCGCCTGGCTGCTGGTGTCAGCCTTTTTCTGCAACCTTTTAAAATGCTGCTCTCCTCTTTCATAAGTAAATTGGGATGGAGAGCTACTACGCCGAAAGTCTTATGGTGTCGGGACTGGTTTTATTTCTTGTGGCTTTTCCCTTTGTTGTTGTTTCATCCTATTTGCTTTCAAGCCTGCTTCCGGTTGCAATGCCCAGACCTCTGTTATTTTTTATATTATTTTGAAAAACATTGTTTTCAGGCTTGTTGGGTCAATTGTATCAACTGACTCAGAACAATAACAGACTTCACCATGGTAAACCTAAGCTTAGCCGCTCTGATTTCTATCGCATTAGTTTATTCTTCTCCCTCCTTTTTTGCTGTCATACACTCACTCCTTCAGCTGATCTGTCTTTCCCACCTACACTTTGTCTGGCTTCTATAGCGCCTTCATCCTGCTCCAAGCCAAGCCCCCGCAGCACTATATGTTGTGTCTCCTCCCCATAAGCACAATAATTATTTACCGCAATGCAACAGCAGGCTCTTAAGTAAATAAACAAGCATTGGCATAGCCAATAGGTCTCGCCTTTGGGACCTTATAAGTGTTTAGCCATGCACAGTTGATGTTGTTGCATCAAGGATATTGTGCTGCATAACTAAATACTTATAAGGTCCCAAAAGCGAGACCTATTGGCTATGCCAATGCTTGTTCCTTATTCTATGTGTGATGCATTCTGCAGCACACAGAAAGAGGAAAAAGCCTCTTGTGATTGTTTTTGTGCAGAAAGGTTTCTCTTCCTGTACAAAAATAATCATCCCCGCAACACAGGCACCCTTGCACCGTGGTGAAGAAGGAGCCTGCGTTGGCGCACTGCAGACCATTGTGCGCCAGCGCAGGGGAAAAGGACAGGAATGCGCTGTATCTAACAGATACAGCGCATTCCTTGGCTTTACTTTTGCCGTAGGGCAGTGCAGCAGGAAGGCCTGCGGCTCTGCCCTATGGCAAAAACTCATAAATGAGGCCCTTCAAACATTAGGAATACCGATTTCCTTACTACGATTCGGAGTTGATCGCAATTAGGAAATCGGTATTCCTAATGTTAGTACATCCGGCCCTTAGAGCTATGTTTTGGTGAAAAATGTGTCCTTGAGTCCATTTTTGACTTGAGGGCATATTTCAAGCTAAAAAATAACAAATGCGTTGAAAAACAGCTCTGCCTGTTCTGGTTATTTGTGTTGCTCCAAGCTACAGCTCAATAATTTCTATGTAGTTACGTAATGTGACATAATGGCATAACTTTGGGAATTTCATTTAACAAGAGTGACGCCAAATCCACAAAATTATGTGAATTACAACAGCATATTTTATATTTTGCCCGTGCCTAATCAGCAGTTCCCTGATTTCCATAATGCTCAATATATGAATGGCAATGCAGCAAACTACACTTATCTCTTCTCCCTGGCCCTGCCTCTCAAAACCATCCAGCTGTTTCTAGCAGCCTAAAGTGCTGCCTCCAGCCCCCTGCAAAATAGCCCCATTCTAATTATCCCTGTCTTGTTGAAGTATACAGAAACTACAGCCCTGTGCATGCAGGCTTACAACGAAATATGTTGTGTACCTAGAACTTCGTTGACTATACATTCCTCTCAAGGCAGTGGTTAATTTGAGCCGGTGGTTGCTGGTGGGGGCAACCAGCACTTATTTTTTGGGGACTGGCAATTATTTTTCCTCATCAAACATTTCCCGAGAACAAGAGAGAGAAAAACAAACAAAGGGGAAAGAAGGAGGAAGAGAAAGATGGGAAAAAGGCATTAAGGGAGGATGTGGCGAGGATGTGACATAATGCCAGAGCTGCCAACTTTGGAGCTGGGGAACGAGCTTAGAGTCTCGGCGTCGGCTCAAGATCCTGTGATTCAGGGCAAATCACTTAATCTCCCCGTGCCTATCCAAAAATGAATGTGTCCTTCTGTAATGTAACTGGTGTTAAGTAAGGCGCTCCAATACCTTCGGGTTGAGTTCGCTCTATATAAAACTGCAAAAAAGGGAGATAAAGAGGAAGGGGGTCTTTTGGTGGATTAAAGAGGCGTGAGGTGGATTCAGAACCAAGCAGCCTTGGTATCTGGCACGCTGACATTTAATAGCACCGGCCGCAGGCTTCGGAGCAGAGCTTTGGGCACCGGCACTCACTGCTTTGCAAATCAAGCACTGTCTCAAGGAGGCAGTGTTTGAAATGGAGTAGGTTACTAAACCTGTTATTGTAGTACATCTTTTACAGTCTGTGCATTGCAATGATTGTAAAAAAAATGAAGAATTTTTGCAACAAAAACAAAAAAGATTAGAGGGATTTTGAACAGAAATATAGCCTTTAAACTCCATATGAGCCCTTCAAACATCCAAAGGAGCAGCATCCAGTTGGGTTTTTAGAATGACCACCAAAGATGCAAATAAAACACCACTAAATGGATAATACGTGCATTACATATTGGGCATCCTTAAAATCTAAATGTTCCATTATTTATTGTTTTGAGAACCAAGGGTAAATTATCCTAAATCTCTTGCAAACCAAAAATGAAATAAATTAAAATGTGCATACCCTTGCCTTTCCAATTTACCTCTGCAGGAAGTACACACATTGAGGTTTGCTGTCACAAAACGACACCGACTGCCGTAAAAAAATACAGTGTGAAACATGCTGATAAATAACTCTTTGGAGCTATTTTGCCACATTATATCTTGAGATGGTGTGTGTTACTTGGAGGAAACATTAATGTTTGTAGTTAGTTTACGTAGACAACATAGAAAGAATGATTTTGCTGCTGCAAGATTATCACTGACGGATTTAAAAAGTAATGGGGACAAATGTCGCCTGTACAGCATGCAAGTGGTGCAGAATAGCACCTAGGTGCAATTTTACGACCAACCAATTTATATCTTCCAACCCCAGTCCGGATGAGATGCGGAGCCAGACCTCTTGGACACAGCGTGCATCTTTCTCCAAAGGCCTGGGCGGTGAACTTGCGTCCCAGCCATCACCCTGCACAACGCCCTGCCTGTAGGAGCCTGCTGAGACACGCAGGTACATCACACCTCCTGTGCAGAAAAAGATACCGTGCAGATTAGGAAAAGTGTGGTTTCAGTTTCTGTGCGACCCGGGAAAGGCTCTTAAGAGCGCCACTTGCATTAAAAATGCATGTTGGAAATGGGAGACAAGAGGCAGGGATTGATAACACAGCCGGCTTCTGAAGAAGTGCCATTATAAGAAACCACAAGGGCCGGGGGGGAGGGGAGGGCTGCCAAGATTTCAGAGCAGGGAGGAGGGGCGCTGGCACACAGACAGCACAGAAGCTGGGCAGTGCCACCTAGTGGCTGTCAGGAGACTCTCAAGGGTACTGCAGTGGTCCCAGATGCACAGCACAAGCAGATGGCGTCAGCAGTGCACAGGAGAGGGCCTGATGCAAACCACACCCATAAAGGCACTCAAATGACAGTGACTCTGTGGTTATGGTCCCACTAATAATGCATTTTTGGATTTCTCTAGCTTTAGTGTCTTTTGACAACTCTCTACAAACGTTTGCACATCCCCAGTGAAACAAGCGAAGTTTTGGGCAGGACAGCTTTTGTGTTGATCTATGCAGGGAAAAAGTAGAAATGAATGGATAAAAAAGATGCATTTCTCATTTTAAGTCAAACAGGAAATTTTGCTCCTTTTCACACAAAAAATGTTGAATAGTTTTACAATAAACTAACCGTGAAATTAGAATATCACTGCTTGTAAATCCATTTGCTGTAAATCATATCTGCTTTTGAGATATTAGCATTTGAAAAATGTATCAACCGGGAAATGAAGTGTTAGGACTTCTTAACGACTCCCTTTAGAGAACCCTTTATTGCTAAACATTCATATGAGGAAAAAAAAAAAAACACAGAAAAAACACAATACATGTGACTTTTTCATTTAACATCAAAATCTAGAAGGTCCTGACATTTGCTGGTTGTTGAAATACCTGTCTTTCTGAAATGTAATGTTTTGCACTAAGAAAAACTTGAACTCGGGTTACCTTAGAGAATTTAGGCTTTAAACCCCATTTTGTCTGTGATGTTTCATCGTACCGCGTTAATAGAGTCATTTTCGTGCCTCCCTAAAATAACAAGCATTTGCAATGCAATAGGTCTAGCATTTACGCGAGTTTAAGCTATTGGCATTGTAAATGACAATGCCTTTTATTTTTATTTTTAAAAGATAAATAAAAGGCATTGTCATTTACAATGCCAATAGCTTAAACTCGCTTAAATGCGAGACCTATTGCATTGCAAATGCTTGTTCATGTTACGGGCAGGGGAAAACACACAAACTTCGTATTACGGCAAAGTGAATACACATTTCTACGTTGTGGCGGTCTGAGTACACGCTTGACATATTGTCACATTATCACACGCTGAGTGCATGGTTCACGGAGTCAGATGGAAAGCTTATACAATCCCCATTAGAGGAGAGCACACAGCTCCAATTACAAAGCGGACATGCAATGTGATGAATGCGACGTGGGAGGACAGTCCCCTCTGCCGGGGGCACCACGTGTGACCGTGCGCAGGCCAGGAGATTGGTTTGGGCTGAGAGGGGACAGGACACTTATTACCGGCCCTTATTGCATTTCGGCTGCAAAGGTTTAGCTTCCAGGGAAATAGCTGCAGACAGTTGCTTTCCCCAGAGCTGCTGTGGGACAGAGTCGAGAATGTGGCAAGATGTTTGTCCGTCGCGGGTTTAGGGAAGGATGATAGAGGGACAAAGAAAGGGAGGGAGGGGATAAGGGTGGCGGCTGTATGCACATGTCCCTGCCCCTTCAAAATTTCTTTGATTGGCGCTGTATCGGCCACAATGGCAGATAACGTACTGAATGGTGCATTCTGATTAGATAGCTTAGTGAGTTAAGAGCACGTAGCAGAGATCTGTGTTGCTTGTAGATCAGAGCTTCGCGTCGATCGTGGCGTGCCCGATTTTACATCCTTCTGGGTTCACTCCAGCTGGGTTGCCACTCTGTAGCCATGAAATCAGTCGGTTTGTGGGATACGCTGCAAATGACACAACACCACATTACTAATATTATTACCACTGTACGCCAGCACGGCCAGGAACTTGCGACCGGGAGCCTGTGTCACGCCAGACAGGCGAGCCTCACCCTCTCGCTGGTGTGAGCAGCGCAGAGGTGGAGGGTAGACAATAAACAGAATATGCAAGTATCAGCAACTGGATGCCACGCCAGAGCCCTGGACCTACCCTGACCGGAGGCTCGCAATAAACGGTGTGGTGCCAAAAAAAACCATTAAAAAAGTCTCGATTACGGGGGAAAGCAGCGGCACTGGCAGTGCTGCTTATAGTGTGTGTGTGTGTGCGCGCAATGTGCTGGGAGGACTGGAGCACAATATGCGCCGAAAACATCGCTGGGGAAAGGAAGCACATGGGAGAGGATATGAAGCATGTGTGGCGCTTAGGCAGGGAAACACATGATGAAGGAAAGTAGTCCCCGCACAAAGACATAAACACGTAAAGCGCAATAAAACTGTAGTTGGTCGGTGCTGCTTCCGATAAAAAAGGAAGAAAACGGAAGTGATGAATCGGAGCAGCAATCAATAGGGAGGTCGGAAACTGAGTGAAATCTGAGTGACGCATAAAAAACCCTATTGCAAGCCGCAGGCAAGCAGCAGGCGGGATTACTCTCGCTATACGGATTACTTGATGTCTCGGAGAGACAGCACATGCGCGCTGCCTAGGCGAGACCTAAAAATGAAATGTGCTCCATTGTGAAGGACAGTGACCATCACAGGCTGTTCTGAATGAAAGTATATTGATTCAGGGTTAGACCTAGCTGTTCCAGGGAAAACCGCATACAATGCAACTATTTTTGTTCCATGTACAGGTGGTGTTTGTGAGAAGCTCCATGCTGTAGAATCATGAGAGAGTTTTGTCACATGTATTTAGTTGCAAATGTTTCTCCTTGATTAGTTTTGATTGGCTTAGTGTTTGTGAACTAGACACCGCTGCAGTAAATGTATGTGTAGGACTTGGCCTTTTTGGCTAAAGTTCCCTAAACTTTTTGCTTTCCCCCTAGACCGTTTTCCTGACATAGAGTTGCCAATTTAGATGCTTTGGGTACTTTGCCACTGCTGATCAGTGTCAAAGTACAAGGGTTCCCTATGTAAAGTACAATGGTAATTGGTTGGCAATGATTGGTATGTTTGCCTTACTAGTAAAAGTCCCTAGTGATGTGCACTGTGTGTGCAAGGGCTAGTAATGCAAAGGCGCGCAGAGAAGGGAACTCAGGCCTTCAGTGTAGGGCCTGCGCGCAGTTTGCTAAGTTAGCATGTTGTCCTGACAAGTGCAACCACTTGTCAGGCCTTACTTTCCCTTTGCGTACACTGTGGGCACCCCTGTGGTAGGTCCCGGGTAACCCCTGGGCAGGGTGCAGTGTAGGTAAAAGGCAGGACATATACTGAGGCGTGTGCTATGTTCTGACAGTGAAAAAACACTCCATTTCGATTTCACTGGTGAAAGGCCATTCTGCCCATAGGACAGAATGGGAGAGGCTGGGTATGGTGTTTTGTTGGCCTAGTTTCCTATACGTTTATAATGGAGAGGTGAAGTTTAGTATGTATGAACTCACAGTGTCATAACACATCTTTCTATGAAAGTGGTTTTGTCACTGTGTGTTCAGAAACCACTCTTTTAGAAAGTGGCTGAGTTTTGTGCTTTAAGCATTTCTGTGTGTCTCTGCTGAATGTGGATTGACTGTCTGGTTCTGAGATGGGAGGGGGTGAGATGGCACCTGGCTAACCTGCATCTGGAGAGTATGCGAGGAGAAACCCCGGGAGGTGAAGAGGCCTGGGTTGCAGCTATAAAACAATTGACCCATCGCCTGCTGAGTGATTAAGGGTCCAGACCCCCAGTATCAAAGGGAGAAAGGTGACACTGGGAGGGAGGCACCCAGAACTGATTTAGGCAGGGGTCAGGGACCCCTGAGCACAACGAACTTCAAAGACATGAAGGGGTATAACTAAGAGAACTGAAACCCCTAGAATTTGGTGTAATTTTGAATGGCGAAATGGACAGGTCGAGTCTGCAAAGGCTTTGACCTCTTTCGTGGTCAAGAAGAACCTCTGCCAAGGAAGAAGTTGCTGAAGAGACTGCTGGATAGGACTGACCCTTGCTTCTTGATCTGGGGCTGGCCTGCAGTTTGTAGCTTTTACTAAGGAAGAGACTGAAGGGACATTGCAGTGGGTGGTGTCCCCCCCTTCTTGAACAGGACTGTGCTTTGTGCTGTGTCCTGAACCCCAAGGGCCCGAGGTGAGCTGGCTCCCTGTTTGGAAACACAGGAACATAAAAGTTTCTGGAGAAGTCCCAAGCAACGCGGTGTGCGCCTGCTTTTGCAGCTTGAGACCCTCAGAAGTTGTGCCTTGTGATCGTGGGCACGCAGGAGTAAACTGAGTCTCGGACAAACAGGGTGCATGTCGGGGTGCAAGCTGAGGCGTTGGTGAGGAGCGCCTGGTCGTTGTGTGCACCGGGAGACGAGGTGAGACTTGGACGCGCAGGGTGCGTGTCGTGGTGCAAGCCGAGGCATTGGTGAGGAGCGCCTGGTCGTTGTGTGCACCGGGAAAAGAAGTGAGTCTCGGACGCGCAGGAGTGCGGGTCGTGGTGCAAGCCAAGGCGTTGGTGAAGAGCGCCTGGTCGTTGTGTGCACCGGGAAAAGAAGTGAGTCTCGGACGCGCAGGGTGCGTGTCATGGTGCAAGCCAAGGCGTTGGTAAAGAGCGCCTGGTCGTTGTGTGCACAGAGAGAAGAGGTGAGACTCGGACGCGCAGGGTGCGTGTCGTGGTGCAAGCCGAGGCGCTGGTGACAATCGCCTGGTCATCGTGTGCACCAGAGAAGAGGCGAGTCTCGGACGCGCAGAGTGCGTGTCGCGGTTCAGCCAGAGGCACTGGTGAGGAGTGCCTGGGTAGCGTGTGCACCGAAATCGAAGTAAGTCTCCACAAGTGCTGAGGGCGGGTCTCGGTGTCCACTGAGACCGCCGGAAGGAGGGCCAGGTCATTGGGCCCTCGGAGTGCAACAGTAGCGGCCCGGACCGGCAGTCCCGGAGGAGCGGAGTTGCCGGCCCGAGCTTGCCGTGCCCATTGATGGAGTTCTGGATCAAGGCCCAAGTCGCTGAAGGAGGGGAGGAGAGTGGGGTTGCGCCCCCCCAGGTAACGTGGATCACCACCTGGGGTGGGGTGCGGGCTCGGAGGGACACTCTCTCGGCCTCTCGCTCCTGGCAGCTGCGTGAGCCTGTTGCTTCGGCTCGGATCGAGGCCCGTGCTGGCCCAAGGAGGGGCAGTACTGGGGCCGGAGTGAGAAGCGGTACTTTTGTGTCATCATTGATCCATGGCGGGGGCAACTGTTAACGGAGCACCTAGGCTGTCGTATTACACTTTGCATTATTGCTGCTAACGAACTATCGAACTGTCGTATGACGCCTGACTCTATTTGTGCTTGACGAACTACATGCTGGGTGCGCTACGCACTGTGTTATTTTCCCTTGCAGAGTACATGATTGTAAGCGTGGCGCATTGCATTATTTCTTCATCGCACAGTTCCTGATTATAACGTGGCGCATTGCATTATTTCTTCAGTGCACAGTACATGATTGTAGCGTGACGCATTGCTTTGTTTCTTCCTTGCACAGGGCATGCTGGTGGTGATATGCATTGCATTATTCCTTCTATTGCAAAGTACATGACTGTGGTGCTACGTATGGCATTGTTTCTCTATTGCACAGTTCAGGAGTATATCGTTACACATTGCAGTATTTCGTTTCTTTTGCAACGTGTGTGATTCTAGCAATACAACCTACCTAACCTTTTGGAAATGGTTAGAAGTCAGCTTAACTGTTGGTTAGAAGCGGTGGTTGGGATTAGAACCTACCAATCCACCGGAAGAAATAGTACCCATTATTATATGTTGGTTTTGTATCGTGTGGTCCTATCGTATATCTTCTTGTATAAAGATTATACTTGTTTTATAAAAACTCGTGTGGAGTCTATTTGTGGTGACATCATTGGGTTGCTGTGAGTGTGGTTGCACATACTGTACACTCGTGCCTTGGAGATAAGCCTGGCTGCTCGTGCCAAGCTACTAAGGGGGTGAGCAGGGCTATCTCAAGCTAGATCAAGATGGCGGCGTGGGCAGACGTGCCTGCCGCGAGCTCCGTCCCTGCCTGGAACTTTAGCACCTAGGAATGGCCTTTCCCCGCTCTACACTGTGCTTATCGGGGGTATACTGGTACCGGCAGGCAGTCGGCACGGCTCGGTGACTCGATTGGCGAGCTTTGATCATTTCTGGGGCTGAAAGTGCGAGCCGGTTGTGGAGGTCTACGGCGCAGTCCCGGAGCTTTGCACAGCGTTCCTACGGCCTGCGTTGCAGCCGCCTAGAGGGCATCTCCGGAGGCATCGCCGGCGTGCTCCGATCCCTGCTGTCGCCCGTGAGCCCAGCATTGAGGGAGCGCCGTGTCGGGGCCCTAGCAGTGGTGGCCCGTATGGGGCTCGACATCGGGGGCGTCCTGAGAGGCCGCGAGGATTTCGGGAGCACTAGACCTGAGGTGGGTGTGCGTTCCTGAGGCACCGCGACTCCGCAATCAGATACATCGGAGCTCTCGGCTCCCTGGGTCACATGCTGACTTGCGGATTTTGAGGCTGCTGCTCTGGGAGGCGAGCGGGCCGCTTTGAGACCCTGCAAAAGTGCACACATCGCCCACTGCTGAGCTTCCCCTGGCGACCTCTCCCTGCACCACTCCGACTGGGGTCCCCTGGATCTTGCCCGGTGTACACTCCGGCCGGCCCCCTAACGGCAGCATTGGCGCAACGAGAGTCATTTGGCCCCGTTTTGGCCCTGATCTGCTTTGAGCACAAATATCGTCAGTAATCTAACCAAGTATGGTTTGAGGAGGAGACAAAATGGCGGATTGCGAGAGACGACTTTACGGACATATTTAAAAGCCAACAAGGACTCTGTCTGCCCTTTCAGACACCCGATTCAAGAGGATTTGACCAAACACACCTTACATTGAGGTATTTATACCGATACAGCCAAGTTTGTCACTTTGCAGCGTTTGTTTCGTGTTGATGCCTGACCCTAAAATGGCGGTTATTAATCCAATGCGAGAATCGGAGTTCCGACTTCGGATGTGATGTAAGGGACAGCTGTGTGTGTTTCACTCGTTGTGGTTGCAACGCGAGTATCTTATGTGAAGCTCTTCATGGTGGGACCGAGTCCAGCTTCTTAGCGATTTCTATGTGGATAATGCCTGACCCTAGTATGGCGGCCTAATGAAGAAGAGGAGTGCATTACTTTTCCCGGTGGTGCCCAGCGATGCAGTTTTGGCGACCCCGGGCATCGCCTCAAGGAAGGTGCGTGTACTGCCATGAGGGGAGTGTGCAGATGCCAAGACTGACCAGTGTTCCTGACTCAAGTAACCCGGTGAGTGAGACGCGCCCGATCCTTCTTTACTAACGGCCCGGGGGCGCATCTCTAATGAGGTGTTATCCTCGCGGGCAGTAGCGGAGCTGATCTCCTTCCTGTGGGAGCTAGGATCTCTTGTTTAAAATCATTGGGACTGCCTGACCCCAAGATGGCTGCCACAGTGTTCCCCACTACGTCGTACTACTCCTCTGAGAAAAAAACGGACTTCGTCCAGACCTCGAACAAATTCCCCATCCGGCCTACCCTTCAGGATACCGAATCTGTGAACCTGCCTCTGACCGTGGAGGCCTAGCTTTCTGGCCGATGCCCGGTGGAGCTACTTGATAGCTATAGAGGAGATGGGATTGGACTACCCCCTTCGGCCGTCTCCTACCCAGCCGAACATTGGGCAGACCTTACTTCGTCTCTCCGTCCTACTCTCCCTCCACCCACTTTCGCCTTTATGCTCCATTTTTCCCTCCTCTTTGCTCTCTAATTGTTTTCTCATTCAGACCTAGCTGCTTGACTGATGCCCGGTGGAGCTACCTGATAGCTATAGAGGAGATGGGCTGTGGGTTCCCCCTCGGCCGTCACCTACCCAGCCGGACTTTGGGCAGACTCTCCTTCGTCTCTCCATCCATCCTATCTCCATCCTTTCTCCCTCCTACACCTTACCTCACCCCCTTACCCTTCTAAGCTCCATTTATTTCATCTTCCGACTCTCTTGAAATGTTTTCTTGTAACTGATGTAACTTGTAACTGTTGTAATTTTGTGGAACTGTATGTAAAGCGCTCTGATACCTCCGGGTCTAGCCAGCGCTATATAAAACTCAAATAAATAAATAAAAATAAAAAAATATCTCAGACGGTGTCCTTACTTAGCCTAACGTTGAAACGAGGGGTCCGGATCTCGCACCCGGCAACAGCGGTGTGGGACAGGGACTCCCGCCTCCAGCATTTGGTGGCGGCGGTGCGGGATAAGGACCCCCACTTCCAACAGTATGAAAACCATTGTTCAGAACCCTATAAAAGAGTGTGTTTCCTTGATGTAAAAGGAGACCCGTCCCACTTAGGACCCGTCCTTAGGTGGCGAATCTACGCCTGATTGTGGCCTGAGCATAGAGTCTCAGGCCACAAATCTTGATTTCAGTCGCCCTGTTCACGCAGATGAGGATGTCTACCCTGCTGCCTTCAAACTTGTTTTTTGACATGCAATTATTTACTGCTGAAAGGTTGGTGCTAAGCGTTTCACTCGCTAAGGAGGCTGGTGGATCAATGGCGACTGATATGTCATCCGCAGGTGGCCATGGTCAGATATAGTAGGGAGAACAACTTCACGTTCAGCTTCTAAGATCCACTAGGGAAGACCACAAAACATTTTTGTCTTTGTCGATTTCATGTCCTGTGTGCAAGGTAAGACAGTACTTGGTGCAAACACCTTTTACCACCACATTATGAAGCATGGTCAATTGGTCAGAATATATGACAATAATTTTGGTGCAGTTTTGGTCTTTGGCATTTTGTTCTGCTGGTGACGCATTCTGTTGTTTTCTCTCCTTCTGTGGTCTTGTGTTGCATTATTGCACTGTGATGTCTTTACATTGTACTGGGGTTGCAGTGCTGTGTTCTGTTCCAAGTGTTTTGTTGTGTATGCTCCCTTCTGCTTTAATTGTGCTGTTATGCTGCTTTGTGTCTGTTGTTAGGGCATGTTCTGTTGTTTGGTTTAGATATGTCAACAAATGCAGCAAATTTTCCAGCCAAAACCAGCACATGCCTTTAAAGTTCCTCTGAAAAGCAACCATTTACCACTGTCTATTTGTGCTTGAGATATTCTGCTACTTAGGACACCAGTCCTCATGAAACTGGGGCACAGGCTGTGTCTTAAATTAGCAATTGAGGGGATCACTTTACACGTGACAGGGCCTACTGTGCAAGCTATTGGCGTAAATTCCAAGATAAAAGCTAATCTCTGGGGCATTTTGAGTACTGTCGCCTCTATCAAATGTTTAGTCTGTGGTGTCCATAGAGTGAGAATTGTTTGCTATTTTTGTATGGTTGTGTAAATTATCCTATAGATCTGGGGACAAAGTAATCTTTGTACTTACTATGGGGGTCATTATGATGTCTGGCGGATCGCCACCGCACGACCGGCGGTGGCGATCCGCCTGCCGTTTTCGTCCGCCCGCCTAACATTTTCCCCCCGCCATATTACGATGGCGGTGGGGACCCAGGCGGATGGAAAGACCGTCCGCCAGTTTTCCGCCGGTAGGCAATCCGCCCGATTGCCTACCAGGCGGAAAAGGCCTGCAATATGGTGGCGGTGCCTTGCAGGCACCGCCATCCATATTACGATGATGGCGGTCTCATGCCTTTCCATGGCGGAGACTCTGCCATGGAAAGGCATACGGTGTCTGCTTTGGGGGGCCCGTTGCGTGCCCCCAGGATGTTGGGGGGGTGGGGGGTGCACATGGGGGGTACCTATGGTACCCCCCTGCATGTGCATGCACAAGGTGGCAGGCACTGCGCGGTGCCTGTCACGTTGTGCATGCAAATGCACAACATGCATTTTTCACATTGCGGCGGGTGCTGCTGCCAGCACCGCCCGCCGCAATGTAAACAATACGGGATGCCACCGTGGCGGTGGCATCCTAATACACATGGCGGGACCGCCACACCTCTCGCGGGCGGTCCCGTTTGCCGTTGCGGTGGCGGGCGGACTTTGTCCGCCCGCCATCGTAATGACCCTCTATGTTAGATGTTTCAAGTTCTTTGAAACTACAGAAGCCTTCATTGGTGGTGTTCATGGAGTTACTTATCCTAGCTCCGAATGTTAATTTATTCGAGTCGATGATAAGGTTTTTATATTTTTTTCACTGAGACAGAAAAGCAAGTAGCTCATTTATTTTGCACTGGGTGTGCCATGTCTGCTCGAATCTGAGGAGCTGGGGATTTTGTACAAACCATCTGCTGTTTCTCCAGACATTGGCAATGTGTCATAAGAATCAACTCTGCAATCTGCACTAGCGCATGGTTTAGAGGTGCCTGGATTGTCCAGTCTACACCAGAGCCAACTCTTCAAGTGCTTGTCCCTCCCCTGGAGCACAGCCAAAGAGCTGCTTCTTTCCCCAGTGTTCTTCCATTGTTTCTGCTTTCAAAGCTACTTTATTTATTTAGATGCAGCACTCTATAAGAGTGCATGAGTTTGCAGGCTGCCCCGGCACCTCCTGCCCCGCTCCACTGCTTGCTCCTCTCCAGCACGCATTATTGTTTTCATGAGTCGTTGCTTATCCTTTCACTTTCCCCGCATTGTTATGCCCATGGACTGACCACCACTGCACTTCTTTGTCAACGAACCTAAGCGGTCCAAGCCGAGTCCGAGCCCTCCTCGAAGAAACTGGAGCAGGGTCACCGAGGAGCAGCTCAATGCCACCCTCAACCGTGACACCCCCACCCCCACAACCGACTCCAACCTCGCAGCCAAGGGACTCCACAACTGGATCTCCAGCTGCGCAAACAAGCTCGCCCACTACGCAACTCCGACAGACAGCGCCACAGGAAAGCCACCTGGTTCACGCCAACCTCCAAGAAGCCAGACGCACCCGCAGACGCCTCGAGAAGAACTGGCGAAACAACAAGACGCCCGAAAACCACACCACCTACAAAGATGCCATGACAGAATACCACCAACACATCAGAACCACCAAAAGAACCTTCAGCCACAACAAAATCCTCACCAACTCCAGCAACTCCAGGGAGCTCTTCACCATCATCCAGCAATTCACCAAGCCCCCCAGCGAAACCACAGACATCACCCCCTCCCAGGACCTCTGCAACAAGCTCGGATCCTGCTTTCACCTGAAAATCAAGAACCTCTACGACAACTTCAATGACCAAACACCTGACTCCGCAACGACCCCGCCCTCCAGCAACACCAGCCAGCCCACCATCACCTCCTGGACACCGATCACGAGCGAAGAGACTGCCTCCACCATGAAAGGCATCCACTCGGGGGACCCCACGGACTCCTGTCCACCGCACATCTACCACAGAGCCACCACCGCCATCGCACCTGAACTACGACACACCATCAACGCCACCTTCACGACCGGCACTTTCCCCGACGACTGGAAATGCGCAGAAGTCCGACCCCTGCTCAAGAAACCCACAGCAGATCCCATGGACCTCAAAAACTACCGGCCCATCTCTCTCCTCCCCTTCACGGCAAAAGTCGCGGAGAAGACCATCAACGCACAGCTAACAAAGTTCATCGAAGACCACTTCATCCTCGACCCCTCCCAATTCGGATTCTGCAGCAACCACAGCACCAAGACCGCCCTACTCGCCGCCACAGACGAGATCCACACCCTCCTCGACCAAGGCCACACTGCAACCCTGATCCTGCTTGACCTGTCAGCCTCTTTCGACACTGTCTCCCACCGCACACTCGCCGCCAGACTACACGACGCCGGCATACAAGGAACCACCCTCGAATGGATCCGCTCGTTCCTCAACGGCAGAAGCCAAAGAGTCAGACTGCCATCCTTCCTCTCCGAACCCACGGAAATCAACTGCAGAGTACCCCAGGGATCATCACTCAGTCCAACCCTCTTCAACATCTACATGGCCCCCCTCGCTGCCATCGTCAGACAGCACGGCCTCAGCATAGTATCCTATGCCGATGACACCCAGCTCATCTTCTCCCTCACCAAGGACCCCACCACTACCAGACTCAAGTTCCAGGAAGGAATGCGGGACGTCGCATCCAGGATGAGCAACAGCTGCCTGTAGCTCAACTCGAAGAAGACAGAAGTCCTCGTACTCGGAACCACCCCATCAGCATGGAACAACACCTGGTGGCCCACTGCACTCGTCAGCCCTCCCGCCCCCACGGACCACGCTAGAAACCTGGGCATCGTATTCAACACCTCCCTCTCCATGAACAAGCAGATCAACGCCGTCACATCCAGCTGTTCCAACACCCTCCGCATCCTCCGACAGACCTTCAAATGGATCCCCCTGGAGTCAAGGAAGACAATCACCACGCGCTCATAACCAGCAGATTGGACTACGGAAACGCCCTCTACGCCGGCATCAACAAGTCTCTACTCCGCAAGCTCCAGACGATCCGGAACACCGCAGCCAGACTCGTCCTTGGCATCCCCCGACAGGAGCACATCAGCCAACACCTACGGAACCTCCACTGGCTCCCCGTTGAGAAGAGAGTCACATTCAAGATACTCACCCATGCTTACAAATGTCTACACAACATAGGACCTCAATACCTCAACGGGAGAATCCCCTTCCACGTACCCAAACGAAACCTCCGATCCACCAACCTCGCCCTTGCCGAAACCCCGCGCTTCCGCAGAGCCAGAACAGGGGGAAGAGCCTTCTCCTACATCGCAGCCAAGACCTGGAACGAGCTCCCCATTGGCATCAGACGCGCCCCCTCCCTGAACAAGTTCAGGAAGGCACCCAAGACCTGGTTCTTCAGCTGAACGGAACTGCTGCCCCCCCCTCCCCAGCACCTTGAGACCCTCATTTCTGCCATATGTGTTGCCTTGCCTCACCTCATTTTGCAAATACACACATTTTTGTTCTGTGCACTGACAAAATGAAGTGGGCGGCTCCTTCATAGGATTTGTTTTCTTTTTTGTAGCCATGCTGGACAGCATCAGTCAAGTTATATAGCATGGATAAAAACATTGAAAACACTCAAATGTCCTAAAGGCGAGACCTATTGGCTTTATCAATGCTTCTTGGATATAGGTATGAGATCGTATGGCTTTTTCTCTCTGATGTCTTGTTGAAGGCTAAGTGTGCCCGCTTTTGTCTTTCAAAATGTATGTAAAGACGTCAATTGAGAAAACCTTTGTTAGTATTGGCATGTAGAAGAGTTTATTGTATGGCGCTTTTTAGATCTCGCCTGTGACAGCGCATGCACTGCATGTGCCCATGCTTGCAAGAGATATTGTATACAAGGGGCTTGCAGCCCATCCATTGCTTACTATTCGTTGACTTCATTGCCACTCTTATTTGCTGCCTTCTAATTGATGAGCACGTGCAGGCTTCACATCCTCTTCTTTCAGCTGGAGCATGAACCAAGTACTGACTGCTTCAGCTTGATTTCTGTCCTTCCGCTCATCACGTTGTTATTAAGTTACTATTTTTTATTTTTTTATTTTTTACCTTTCGTCCTTGTCCATGTTGCTTTTTTCTCCCACCTCCTCCTGTTGCTTCTTTCCCGCCAACCCTATGCCCATATTACTTCTTCCCCTCCTCCCATATCCATGTTGTTCTTTCCCTCCCTCTTCCCCATTGTCCATGTTGCTCCTTCCCCTTCCGCCCAAGCCCATCATTGCCCGTGTTGCTTGTTCCCCCACATCCTTTACTTGTGTTGCTTCCTTCCCTCCCACCCTCCCATTGTCTGTGTTACCAAACCCCACAAGAAAAAAGCGCTATGACGTGGCAAGAGCTGGTGCTTTTTTTTGCCACTCTGCTCATTCCCTCCTACCCTCCCTCACATTGCCCATATTGCCCACCCCCACCTGCCAGAAAACAAAATGCTATGATGCAGCCTGCCCTGGTCACAAATTGCATTTTTTTTTGTCAAACATGTGTTTATTAAACTTTTTTCAAAGTACATCATAAGTTCGCACCAACATTTCGCTCAACGCAGTGAGCGTTGGAATATCAACGAGACATAGAGGGCTAATAAAAACTCATCACTCAGAAAATGCCCGGATCCCAAATCTGTAGTGAAGGCTAAAATGAAGATACAGCGGCTAATAAAGAGGGGGTATGGGCAGTCCCCAGTAAGCATCATATAAAACTGAAGAACATAATTAGGTGTCTCATCGTTTTCTGTAGTGGTGCTCTATCAAGTCTTTCCAATCGGAAGGAATCTTATAAAACGTACTAGTATCTTACAATAAGAACTCCCCGGAAGAAAAAACGAACCCCCCAACCCCCCTCCCCCCACCCAAACAGTGGTGGCGGCAAAATCAAAATACTAATGACGACATGGGGTAGTGACAATGAAATTAAAATTGAAAGGGGTGTAGTGCCCGGACAGTAGGAGGGCAAACAGCCAGCGGTAGTCCCCGGGAGCGGAAAGTAACTAACGGCCCCCATCTGAATTCAAAGTTCTTGTAATTATCCTGAAAAATAGCAGACATTCTTTCCAGGCTGAGTAACCGCCATAGCCGCGAGTGCCAGAGGGAGATTGCTGGAGCCTCCCTCTGCTTCCAGGCGGCCGCTAGGGTCACTTTAGCCACGCCTATACAAAGCCACATGATGGCCCTGTCTGACCGGGACTGGTGTTCTAGGGAAGGGTCTCTCAGTCCCAAGAGGATCTCCGCCATAGTGGTTGGAATGGGGTAACCCAGCATTTCTTTAATCTGTGCCAAGATTTCTGCCCAAAAGGGATGTATAGTCGGGCAATCCCACCAAATGTGCTGGAAATCACCCAGGTGGCCGCAGCCTCTCCAGCAGCGGTCAGAAGTGTTGGGGAAAATCTGCTTGAGCCTAGACGGATGGAGATACCAGTCCATCATGGTCTTAAGGTGAGCTTCCCGGAGTGGTTGAATCTAGTGACGTTGGACCATAAATGTGACCAGTCCTCTTCTGACACGTCGCGTTGTAGGATCCCCTCCCACATAGTCATGTATCGTGGACGCGGTGAGTTGGTGGTGGTGAGTAAGAAGTTATAGATAAATGAAATTGCCCCTTTCATTGTGGAGGCCTTGGAGAGGAAGGATTCAAACTTAGTAGGTGGTCGGGTGGCTGCATCCCGGATCGTCGGGGAGAGGGCCCAATGCAGTAGTTGGGTGTGGTGAAATCGTTCTGTGTTATCTAATCCATATTCCCGTTTGCAGTTGTCAAAGGTCAGGGGATCATAGTTATGAAAAAGATGCGTCAGGGCGAGGCATCCTCCTTTCCTCCAAGTGTCAAAGGGTCCCTCGGTCAGACCTGGGGGGAAAGCAGGGTTAAAGTGCAGTGGTGTAAATGGTGAGGGGAAGGTAGTCCATCGGTCATCCCCCGTAACAGAATCCCACACTCTCAGGGTAGTACACGTAGGAGTACTAAGGTATACATTCTGGGGTCTATCTTTTTTGGGATGCCAAGCGAGATCCCAGATGGTCTGCCCTGCAACGCTACGGTCCATATGTAACCAATGTTTGTCAGAATCCCGTTTGGACCACTCAGTCAGAACCCGCAGCTGTGCCGCTTTATAATACAAGTGGATATCAGGGAGCCCCACACCACCGTCAGTTCGAGAGCGTCGCAATAAAGGGAATGAGAGGCGGGCGCGTCCCTTTTGCCAAATGAACTGGAGGAGCATAGATTTAACTCGGCGAAAAAAGTCCCTCCCTGGCTCTATCGGCAAGGCCTGGAATAAATAAAGAAGCTTCGGAAGGAGTGTCATCTTAACAGCAT
The DNA here is from genome assembly GCA_963921515.1 of Calotriton arnoldi. NCBI lineage: Eukaryota > Metazoa > Chordata > Amphibia > Caudata > Salamandridae > Calotriton > Calotriton arnoldi. The sequence continues at coordinate 3,062,717 of CAWUFW010001096.1, read as the reverse complement.
GTATTCGGCCAAGCCAGGAGAGAAAGAGAGGTTTCCACCTTGTGAGTTCCGATTGGATCTGGATGAGACTAGGGGGAAAGTTGGCCGCATAAAGTCCCTCCACCCTAGAGGTTAACTGGGTACCCAGATATTGTATGGATGAAGTGGCCCATTGCAGGGGAGTGAGGGGCTGAAGCCTGTGCGCCTCCGCATGCGAGAGAGTGAGGTTAAGAATATATGACTTGCTGAGGTTTATTTTGAAGCCCGCCACCCCCTCAAAGCGCTCCAGTTCAGTTTGTAAAGAGGGGAGGGATTGGCCAGGATCGGAGAGCGTCAAGAGGACATTGTCCGCGAAGAGGGAGATTTTATGGGAGTCTCCACTAAAGGGTATGCCATGGATGTCCGGGTTGGCCCTAATAGCCATCGCTAAGGGTTCGATGCTCAAGGCAAAGAGTAGGGGCGAAAGAGGGCACCCCTGTCGGGTACCTCTAGAGTGGAGAAAGGCGGGTGAAGCTACTCCATTGACTTGCACTCAGGATCGAGGTTGTACAAAGTTGGCCCGAATCATGGTGAGAAATTTAGGAGCGAACCCAAAGCTCGTGAGGGTAGTAAATAAAAAAGGCCAATCGACCCTATCAAAGGCTTTTTCGGCATCCAGGCCTACCAGTACCGCGGGAATATGACGTCTGTTAGCTTTCTCGATGAGGTGTACAATGCGACGGGTGTTATCGTGTGTTTGCCGCCCCTTGATAAACCCCGATTGGTCTGGGTGTATGAGGTCTGGCATAAGATCATTCAGGCGTTTAGCTAAAATGGAGGAGTAAAGTTTTGCATCGAGATTCAATAGGGCGATGGGCCGATACGAGGCGCAAAGGTGAGGGGCCTTCCCAGGTTTAGGTATAACCGAGATCATAGCCTCGGACAATGACCCAGTGGTTTCTCCCTCAAGCGCCATTTTATTGAACAGTTGCGTGAGATGTGGGAGGATGTCAGGGGCAGAAGTTCTATAGAACAGGGCGGTGTATCCGTCCGGTCCTGGGGCCTTCCGAGGCTTCAGAGCTTGTATAGCTAAGTTTACCTCTTCGGAGGTAATGGGAGCAGTCAGGGCGTCATTTCAATCAGGCGAGACCTGGGGGAGGCGCAATGTTCGGAAATATTCGCGTTGGGCGTCAGGATCTAATTGGTCCCGGGTGTATAGAGTTTGGTAGAAAGAACCAAAGATCGCAGACTTTTCCTCATCTTTATTGGTGGTCTCCCCATTAGGTCCGAGGATACCTCCTATATATTCCCGCTCTCGTCTGCCTTTTTGCTGTCTGGCCAGGTGTGTGCCAATTTTATTACCCTGGGAGTAAGATAGGTGTAGAAGTTTTAGTAATGTGAATTCAGCTCTATTATTGTAAATAGCTTTGAGTTTACCCCTTAGAGCCGTCAGATTGCGGAGGGAGTCTCTAGTGGGGTTTAGTTTATGTGTGTGCTCAATAGAAGCTAATTCTTTTTCCAATGTCTCTCTTTCCCTAGCTCGTTGTGCGTTTAGTGCCGAGTTGAGGGCAATACAGTGCCCCCGGAAGACCGCTTTAAACGTGTCCCAGGTGGTATATTCTGAGGTATCCTCAGGTTTGTTAATGTCAAAAAATTCAGTAATGATTTCCCTCAATTTGGTGCAGGATTCTTTATCTCGCATGAGAGAAGGTGGGAAATACCATCTAGGGATGGATGAAACATTACCGTGCCAGGCCAGGCAAATGGAAAGGAGACTATGATCTGAGACTGAAAGGGGGAATATCTTAGCTTCCTGAAGCATGCCTAACAGGGATTGGCTGATAAAAATATAGTCGAGTCAGGAATACGTGCGATGGCCGTGGGAGTAGAAAGTGTAGTCACGAGAGTGGGGGTGAAGAGTCCGCCACGCGTCCAACAAGCCTAGGTCGTGGAGGTGTTGTTTAGTTTCGATAGGGAAGGAGCCCAGGTCTGAGCGGTGTGGGTGAGTGCTATCGAGATCTCCCTGCCAAGTCAGATTAAAGTCGCCCAGAAGTACCAGTGGTCCCTCCACGAAGTCCAGAATCCTTCCCACGAAAGAGTTCAAAAATGCTGCCTGCCCAGTGTTAGGTGCATATACTACTATGAAAGTGCACAGTTTGCCCATCAAACGCCCCTTGACCATAATCCAGCGGCCATCTTTATCAGAGAGGACATCCAGGGGTTGGAATTTTGTGGAAGAGTGAAAAAGGAGTGCCACCCCTCTGTGTTTTGTAAGTGCCGACGATCTGTATATCAGTGGGAAGTGTTTGTGACGAAAGCGTGTGTCTTCTGAACTAGCCAAATGTGTCTCTTGGAGAGCCACTATGTCGAGATGATGGTCAGTAATATATTTCCATACCTTTTGGCGTTTTTGGGGGGAGTTAAGCCCCTTAACGTTCCAAGAACCAATGGTAATCGTCATCGTCCTACAGTGTGAGACCATATCTCATAGGAAATGCCAAGTGGCCCAGCCCGGTGTAGGACCCAGGGAAGCCCCAGCAATGTCTGTAACCCAAAGGAGCCCACCTGTGAATAAACAAGGGCAAAAAGAAAACCCCGCTAGCGAGAAATGTTAAAAAGCCGCCACCATTGCCCTCCCGCTCCCTCCCCACAAGCCCCAAAAACAGCAAAATGAACATCAACAAAAAGTGCGGCAAAAAAGCCGCCATCTTGTCCCTGGCTGGGGAAATCTTACCCACAGGGACTAGGGGGGACGGTACGTCCGAGGACCCCGTCCGCGCCCCTCCGGATGCAATACAAAGATAATGACATTATGCGGTCATAACGTAGGTGTCTAACCAGAACCCCCTTGAGAGAAGAGATAAAGTAACTATTCTTAATAATAAAGGCAGATTATGTTCATTAATAGCATAACATGAGTGTCAGACAAGAACCCGGGAGGCAGGGCCATAGAGGTATCCAAAGTTCAGGCGAGCGCATGGAAGTGAATCACTATCAGCCCTCCCGGATCGCTCACAAAGTCGCCAACTGCACCAGGATACCGCCATCTGTGGTGAGTCTGAAAGTGAGGTTCTACGAGGCGACGGGTTTCAGCCTGTTAGAAAACATGAACAGTACATACCTATGATGTGATCACTGGGAAGTCATCTGCGGCCCCGACGCGAGCCCACAGACCACGCCGTCGGCAGTGGAGGACCCCAAAGAGGCTCCCGGTCTCTACCGTGGGCGGGCCCACTCTCCTCTGAGGCGAGACCCAGGAGCTCCAGGCCCTCTTTTAATTCAGTGATATGGCGCTGTCTGTTATTAAAGTCGAAGCTGAGTCCGAACGGGTAGGTCCACCTATATTTAATCTTATCATCTCGTAGTTTGGAGGTGATGGGTCTGAACAGCTGTCTCCGTGTCAGAGTAGCCGGTGCCAAATCTTGATATATGGAGCAGGAGTGGTCCTGGAAGGAGACGGATCCCTTTGATCTGGCCGCTAGGAGCACTGCCTCCTTAACTTTATAGGAGTGGAATTTCGCCAATACGTCGCGGGGTCTCTTCTTCTCGCCTGTCTGGAGGCTTCCAACACGATGGACCCTTTCCAGCTTAATTTTAAGGGATTGGGAACCCAGACCTCCGCAAAGAGCCCCTACATGAAGGCACCCAAGTCTGGCCCCTCCGCGCCCTCCTCCAAGTCTCTGATACGTAGATTCTCCCTCCGTGCCCTGTTCTCTAGGTCCTCTGTCTTGAGCTGTGCCTGATGCAATTGGTCCCGAAGGGCGCGGACATCTTCGCGCAATTCAGTGGAGAGCTTCTCCTGGTCTTGGTGTTGCGCCTCCAGATCTAATACCCTAGTGCCCACTGAGTCCACGTCTTGCTGGAGGGAGGTCAATCTCTCCGTAAGATCCGTCCTCAGCTGCTCCATGGAAGCTTTGATATCCTGACCGAGGTCGTTTCGTAGTTCCGTTTTAAAGTCTTTAAACATGGTCAGGAGGTCCGCCTTTGTGAGGGCCATGTTGGCTGTTTCAGCGTCCTCGCGAAGCGTCGAGCACTTATCTGATGATGCGAAGAAGTCCGATACCTTGGTGGAAGCCCTATTCGACGCCTTCTTTGGCGTCATACGGACTGGTCCAGGAGGCCTTTGTCACAGTAGTGCTGGCGGTTGGAGGGACCAATATCCAAAGAAGGGGACCGTTAAGTGGAGGGTTAGCGCTGGACGGGGCCGCCGGTAACCGCAGGGAGCGGGTAGGATCACTGACCACACGCGTGCTAGGTGGCACCGGACGAACCCCCAGACGTTGCGCAGGTCGGCCTTTTGAGTGGCTGGTGTTGTTTGGTCGAGAGGCCGTTCCTCTCGTGGAAAGTAGAGGCAAGGCGTGAGTCCGATGTAATGTTCCACGCCACCCACGGCGAGAAGTGACAGGCTACCGAGCCACAGCAGGGGCTGTGCTCGGAATTCAGTGCCAGTCGTCCAGCTGTAAGGTGTCAGTATTCCCAGCACTCGCGTGTCTCACCCACGCCAATCACCGCTCTGTAGCTATCATCCTCCTCAAGGCTAAGCCTGGGCGTAGTTTGCGTATTAGCACTTAACGTAGCTACGTGAAGTACATTTTTAACTACATTTTTCTAAGCTAAAATGCATATAACCAATTCACAAAAGTGAACTTTGACAATAAAATATCAAGCAATGAGAGAGTGATGATTTTGGGGTCCCCCTAACCTAGGGGAGGACCAAGCAGCTGCCTTGAACACAAAAAGCATATCATGTGAACGATTCAGTGGTGGTCCCTTCTCCTAGGACCACCCCAAGCACAGTTATGGGCAAAAATACAATCCCAACCAAAGGCCCTGCAAAGCATTATGGGATGAGATTAGCAGTGGGCAGTGAATATTATAGTGTCCAATATCAAAATAATTCTACAAAGAGCTGCAGTTCAACTAGTCGTTACTAGATGTCCTCACGAGTCAAATGCAAAAGCATTGAAATTATTAATACATCAAGCTGCAGTTCCACTAGTCGTTACTAGATGTCCTCACGAGTCAAATGCAAAAGCATTGAAACCCTTTCATGAAGCTTTTGCATTTGACTCGTGAGGGACATCTAGTAACGACTAGTGGAACTGCAGCTCTTTGTAGAATTATTTTGATATTGGATACTATAATATTCACTGCCCACTGCTAATCTCGTCCGATAATGCTTTGCAGGGCCTTTGGTTGGGATTGTATTTTTGCCAATAGCTGTGCTTGGGGTGGTCATAAGAGGATGGGACCACCACTGAATCGTTCAAAAGATGTGCTTTTTGTTTTCAAGGCATCTGCTTGGTTCTCTCCCTAGGTTAGGGAGGATCCCAAAATCATCACCTCTCTCACTGCTTGTTAATTTATCGTTTTCACTTTTGTGAAATGACTATATGCATTTTTAGCATATAAAGACAGAGATATTTATTTTGTCTTAACTTGCACTGTGCAAGATGCCTTTGGCAATTATTGTACAGTGCAGTCAAGAACACAGCTACGTGTAGTTTAAAATGTACTTCACGTAGCTACGTGAAGTGCTACTACGCAAACTACGCCCAGGCTTACTTTCAACGCGCTAGATGCAGGCAAACCGCAGCTATCAGCTCCGGAACAGTGCGCGGACCGGGAGCCGAGACGGACTACGTCCGATCGGCCATCTTGCCCGGCCACGCCCCCCACAAATTACATTTTTAAATCACTTTTAGCCATGCAACACAACAGCTCGCTGCTCTACGACATAACTAAAAGACATTGGCAAAGCCAACTGCTCTTGCATAGGCAAGACCTAATGGCTTTGCCAAAGCTTGTTTTTCACAGAGAACAAAACTGTGACTACTTTGTTTTGTGTTCACTTGCCAAGTGGCTAATCTATGCCTTACTCAAGTGGGTGAATGAGAGTGTGGATGAAAGTTGTTTTTCATATCATGAATGTGCACGAATGTCAGATGCAAAATGCAACTTGACTTTGCAAAAACATGTTTTTTTCTCTGTTACGTTTTTGTGGACTTTGGGTTAGTAGTTCTACTTGGCAGAGACTGCTTTATGAAGGATGAATCTTAGAAGGCTCATGCAGACGAATAAACCGCAGAGCCAGAAAAACAGTCATCAATGCCAGTAGCGGCTGGTGTTGGGGGTAAGTGGTGAGCAGCAGGGAGTTTGGGGGGCAGTAACAAAACAAACAAATAAAAAAAAAAAACTTACCTGCTGTTCACCGCTCTTCTGCTCGCTGCTCTTCTGCTCCTCTGGGCACAGGCTGAGGCTCCCAGACACCCCTACGGCCAATCCAGACATTGCTCTCATGATGGTAATACCCATGAGAGCAGCGTCAGGATTGGGTGGAGCAGGGTGGTTTTGCGCTCCATCGGGGGCTAGGAGCCTTCCCACTGCTGTTGTTCTTCACCCTGCAATGCAGCTGGGTTGGAGAGATGTCAGTGTGTATGTTGGTTTGGCCGTCCTAAGAGAGCCGGCCAAACTGACATGAGCACTGACAGCAGTGCCCACTATTTCTAGTAAGGCCCGCCCCCACGGCTCGGCTACTGCCGAAAAATAAAATGATAATAAAACTGCTTTATTATCATTTTATTTTTCGTTTTCCTCTGTGGGCAGGGGGGTGACCCTCCTCCGTCATAGCGGGGAGCCGCCGCTGATCAATGCTTGGTTCCACACTCGAATACTAAGAATCAGGGGGGTAGATGGATCTGCAGCACTCCAGCAGAACTCCTACTTCAAGGTTAGTAGAGTTCCCTGGAAGCTGACAAAAAGTCTTCCTTCCTTGCTGCAATTGATTTACCCAGATCCTTGCCTACACCCTCATTAAAATGTGTTAAAACTTTATCAGCACCCATACCTGAAGGGAGACCATAAACCTATAATATGTAGTGACCCCAGCACTGCTTGGCTTTCCTCCGAGGAGCGAAGTCCCGCGCCTAGGATTAAGCTCACAGATGTACAATTGTAGAGGCACTTTGGAAGAGGAGGAATGCGCCCAGAGGGAGGGGCCCGGTGGTACTGCAGCTGAGGGGCAACAAAGAGGCCGAACTGTGGCTGGGGATCCGATAATAGTGAATGTGGGAAGACATTTTGGTAAGAAAACAAGTGGTGACTAGGTTACTATATAGCAGACCAATAACATCCCTCGTTTCTCTCTGCTTTGTATGTGAAATCCTATGACTGCTTTGGGTGTAAACTGCTGAGGTGCAAAATTCACTCTGATGGGCATGGGACTGCTAAGCCTTTCAAACAGGTACCCATATTGCCCTGAATTAAACAGGTTGCAAGGATGCCCCAGTCTGAGCCCGCCATTGCCCTCCCATATGGGCACAGTTTTTCTTATCTTCCCATGGCAGCGGTGTGCCCCAACGGCTCTGCTGGGATTGGGGGGTCTTCAGTTGTAGAATCTGCTGGTCCATTGGTACCAGTTGACACAGGCTGCAGGAAAGATGGCTCTCGAGGTCCAGCATTGGAAGATTCGGTAGTGACTGGTGATTCCGCCGCACTCTGGGGAGTTCCGCAAGCGGCGGAGTGCGGTAAGTCGCACTGCTCACGCTGATTTTCAGCACTGGCAGTATATCCCGTGCTGTAAAATCAGTGCAAACAGCACCACATGTAGCGCAAGAGGGCTCTGCTTCTTTCTGCACTCGAGTAGATGTTCTACGCGAGCAGCAGCTTCCTTAACGCGAGCTGCAGATTTCTCAGCACGAGCAATAGTGACCTGCTGTGCCCGCCCACATTGAGAAATCTTGCCAGAAGGTGGTCTAGCGCACGAGTTTCCTCTCTTGCGCTTGCCAGCTTAACGTTGGTGAGCCGCGGGGGAGGAAAAACTCCGCTCTGCGCTGCGACTAAGCCTGGGCGTAGTTTGCGTAGTAGCACTTCACGTAGCTACGTGAAGTACATTCCCAACTTCACATAGCTATGCACATTGCGTAGTGCGTAGCTGTGTGCTTGACTGCACTGTACAATAATTGCCAAAAGCATCTTGTACAGTGCAAGTTAAGATAAACTAAATATCTCTGTCTTTATATGCTGTTTTGAAAACCTTTATTGTTTAAAGGCACACATACAGGAAAAATACATTTTTTATAATATGATCATGAGTTACAGAACAAAGTCCATAATTACATTTTTCCTAGATATAGATTATGTTGTCATAAAAAACCTATATAAGTGCCAATCCTTATGCCCCGGTGGCAGGGGTCATGCACAACAGAAGAAAAACAAGAAATTCAAGTAACCCATTCTTTCCATTTAGGTACTTGCCATGTGGCCAAAGCCTGATCATCCCCCAAAAGTTCTCTGTCTGCAACCACATAAGTGTTCATTTTCGCTAGGCAAAGGTTTCTGCATGTTTTTGAATCAAAAGTCTTATGCAGATATAACATAAGGTTCCTTGCTTCCCAAAGGGATTCTTTCCCACAGTTAATAAGTCTCCAGGCGGCTGGATAGCGGGAAGTAGGCAAGGTCCAGCCATACAGGATAGTCTCAAATGTCAAAGTGGTAATGTTCGCAATATGAAGCAAGAAAGGCTGAAGCAATGTCCAGAAATCCTGTGCATACTGGCAACCCCAAAGCAGATGATACACAGTCTCTTCGTTGGCACAGGTTGGTCTTGGGCACTGTGCGGAGGGAGCGAGGCCTCTACGATGTTGAAATGTCTTTACCGGGAGGCATCCATGGGCGCTCATCCAGGCGATGTCCTTTTGGCTGTGACCAAGATCTCTGTGTCCCACCATACGCCAAACTGCACGTGACTGCTTTTCTGAAAGAGACCCTATAATGACTGGTTTTTCTCTACAAGATAAAGCATTTTTCAAGCGTTTAGAGTCTTTACAAATGTCTCTGGTAAGATCAGTTAAGTCCATTGTGTGCAAAAATGTCTGCAAGGCCATATAGAAAGGAGGAACAGTTTGAGCCAATGGCCGCAAATTGGAAGAGGTAAAAAGTCCAAACTTTCTCAACATGGAACCCGTAAAATAACAAGTAAAACAGCTAGCAGTGGTTGACATATCTTCCTCTGTTCTGGAAATAATATGACGAAATAATTTAGAATACAAAAAGGTTTTGAGATCCGGAAGACCTTTCCCTCCATTTCTCCAATGCTTGCAGGTTTTGTCTCTACTTAATTTTTCCATTTTTGACCCCCATAAAAAGGTAAAAAGCACTTTTGCACATTTCTGTAACACCTGAGGGGAGGGAGGAAAAATCATTGCAGTGTAAAGCAATAACGGAAATAAGACAGCCTTAATAACCAATGCTTTGCCTTCCAATGTGAGTTTACGTGTAGACCACATAGATATTTTCTGTACTATTTTGTCATGCAGTATTGCCCAGTTCTTTTGAATATGCCCTTGAGATGCAAAATAAAGCCCCAAAATCTTTGTAGGTTCAGTGGTGGTATTCACAGGCAGATTTGCCAACCTGTCCCAGGGGCCAGCTGTGACACACACACTTTTTTCCATATTCAGTGCAAGACCTGAAACAGGCGAAAATAATGAAGCATGCAAAAGAGCTCTGCGTGCTGATGCTGCAGTGGTGCATAGGACGGTAACATCGTCCATGTATGCTACGACTTTGGCCTGTGAGGCTGAACCACCGGGTACAAACGCCCTCTAATTACCTTGTCACTTCGCAATTTACACAAGAAAGGTTCCAAAGCACACACAAAAGTGCTGGAGACAAAGGGCAGCCTTGTCGTACTCCTGTATGTATCTGAAAAGCCTCAGTATGAAAACCATTGATACTGACTTTGCTGCTTGCTTGTTTGTATAATATTTGTAACATTCGCATGATATTGGGGGTACCCGCAAATGGGACAACACTGCAAAAAGAAAATCATGTGAAACACTATCGAATGCTTTTCGAAAATCCAAACTCAGTATTCCCAAAGGGATGTTTCTGTCCTGGTTGTAATGGAGAACATCTCGAATGATGGTGAGACTGTCAACAAGAGTGCGTCCCCTTATTGCACATGTTTGGTCTTGGTGAATACTAGTGCGCAGGACAGAGCGGAATCTACGAGCTAACACTTTGGATACCAGTTTGTAATCCACGTTAAGCAAAGAAATCGGGCGCCAGTTCTGAAGAGATGTTTCATCCCCTTTCTTATAGAGGAGGGTGATGAGTCCTGCGGAAAAATCCGTGGTAAATGCATCCTGTTCAAAACTATGTACAATCATGTCCATAAAATCTTTACAAAGCAAACCCCAAAACTTTTTATAAAACTCCCACGGTAACCCATCCAAACCAGGACTAGAGCCCCTGGGTGCTGCTCCCAAAGCTGCGAGAAAGTCTTCACCATCAAACGGTTCCCCAAAAACTTTCTTTGTTCATCAGTAAGACTTTCTGGGAGGGCTTCACAGTATGACTCTATGTCTTCTTTGGGAGGAGGAGTGCTTGGAGAGGCATACAATGCTGAGTAGAATGCATAGGCCACTTTTTGGCATTGTTCTACCCCATTCACTCTATCACCTTTGTCATTTAAAAGCGTGGTTAGTAGTTTATGAGAGACAGCTGCCTTGCGAAAAAGAATGCTGTACATTTTTCATCTTCTTGATAATGTTTCACCCTGGAATGAAAATGGTAGTTTTGCTTTTCCTTTTAAGCCATGTATTCATTTCTGTTTCAAGTGATCTGATGTCTTCCTTTACATCTTTCCCTGCATCACCTAATTGTTGCAATAAAACCCGTCTTTTTGTAACTTAAGAAAATCCTGCCACTCCAACTTGTGCAATACCCTTCCCTGTGTTTGGAAGAAAATCCGCGTTTGGTGTTTAACCCAGCGCCACCATTGATAGAGTGTAGGAAGGTACTTTTGCGAGCCGCCCATTTACAGTAACACTTGGTATATTTAACACAAATCTCTTCGTTTTCCAATAATGCACAATTAAGTTTCCACTTGCCTGGACTCCTTTGAGGTCTGGCAGGAACGGAGAGTGACGTGGACACCAAGTGATGATCTGAAAAGGAAACAGGTGTGATGGCGCCATGTTGTGCACACAGCAGCTTGGATGCAAATATATAATCAATACGCGATTTGACTCCTCCATGGTCTGCTTCCCATGTAAAACCTGTCCCTGGTGGACAAAATTTCCTGTGGGTATCATAAAGGCCTAGGTCATAGATGAGTGCTTTTAAAAGTTTAGAGGTTACATCCATAGTGTACTCAGTGTGCACCCCTTGCCTGTCTTTACCATGTGTGATGCAATTAAAGTCGCCAACTAACAGTAATGGCGTGGAACCTGTTAAAAAGCTTGATTAGTGAAAACAAATTCTTACGTTCTGTTTTTTTGGCTGGAGCATAAACCACACATATCTTTAAAGGGATTCCGTCCATATGTACAGACAGAAGAACTGCTCTCCCTGGAGATATTATTTTCTCGTCTAGTATCTGCCAATGCTTATTCTGAAAAAGAATAACAACGCCGCCATTCTTATTGGCCCCTCCCGACCATGCAGAGGGTCCTTTTTGCCATAAGGATTGGTAAGAAAAATAATTGGGTTTAAAACCTAAGTGACATTCTTGTAAGCAGATGATATCCGCTTGTACATTTTTACAATAATGAAGGATCATATGTTGCCGTAATTCTCCACTCATGCCTCTAACGTTACAAGTGGCAATTGTTACTGCCATGAGTATAATAAGTAAAACAACAGCCATGTTACAAATCTTGTGATTCAGGTACCACAACAGAATTAACACATGCAAACTGTGAAGCTGCGTCTTGGTCTTGACCTTCAAATGAAGCCTGTGAAAGCAAAGCCTCGAGATTATGGTGAAGCCTCCAAATCAATAATCTGACTATCGTGCACTTCTATAACTTGAGCAACATTCCCGATACCCTCCTCGGAGTCCGAGAGGTTAAGTAGGGGTCAAACCTCCCCTTCTTGGTGGGCGGTCCAAGGAGGATGCGCGCCGTCTTGTATTCACTTTTGAAACTGGGCCCACCGCTTGTTTAAAAACTTTACGTTTTTTTGTATTATAAGTGGTCCACCCACTATGATCCATGTCAGCGTCTGCACTAGAGACCACTACAGCTGAGGCTAAAGAGGCAGCTGTGTCTTCTGCTACTTTGCGCAGATCCCGGACTGCGCCAGCCACATCGGATTCATGACCTGTAGGGGGAATAAAGGAGTTAGATAAATTCATAGGATCACTAGAGGAGGGCTCAGCAGATAGGCTGAGGTTTGGGACATTAGCACAAGGAGTAGATGAGGCACTGTGCTTTGCCCCTCACGGCGTGCACGTTTTTCCAGGATAGCTTGCTTCATTTGCTCTGCCTCAAGTCTATCTTTGTCTGCTTGTTCTAATTCTTGCTGGATTTGCTCGGGGTCAGGCTCTTCAGGTTGGGAAGAAGGGGCAACCGCAGTCTCAGATTCCCCTCTTCCTCCTCCACCTCCTCCCCTCAGACACTCTACACTTGCGGATCTCCATACCTTCAAATATACCCAAAATGTCTGAATCAGTGACGTCCGCCTGCGCTGATGTAGATGGCTCAGCAGATGATGGAGCAGGAGCAGAGGCAGCGGGAGGGGTGGTATGGGAAGGGTGGCCATGCGAACCAGCAGCTGACGCATATGAGAACTTACTTTTGGGACATGCTTTAAAGAGATGATCTTCGCTTCCACACAGATTACATTTTTGGGGGCACGACACTCCTGTGCCTTGTGATCCATACCCCCACAGTTCCTACAAACCAAGCTCTGAGCACTGTTCTTTTGCATGCCCAAATTGCTGACACAATCTGCAAAATAAGGGTTGGCCAGAATAAACTAGGAAGCCCTTGTTAGCGCCAAGTGCAAAAGTCTGTGGAGGGTGAGCCAAGCCTCGCACTCCACTAGAGTCTTCTTTAAAAGTCACAACATATTTTCGCTTGCCATTCCAAATGCCACAGATATTCTTAATTTTCTGACCCCCTCTGATAGTAGCACAATATCGCTGCAAAAATACTTCAATGAGGCGAGGATCAGTGTAGGGATTGTACATGTGCACTACTAACGTAACCTCCTTGGGTGCAAACATAGGCGTAAATGTGAGCCCCTGCAAAATCCCACAATCATGACGTGCCTGTGCATTATGCAAGAAACTTTGGCAAATGGAATCACTCGCAAATGTAATGTCAAAAATACCTCTATTCGAAAAGTCTTGCACACATTCTATAGCACGCTCTGCAATATCACATTCTCTCTTGATGACATCCTCAACAATAAAGAGCACATTTTTTTCCTTCCTATGCGCTTGTGCAACCTCAACTCGAACTGAGTTAGGTATAAAATCAAATGCCCTAGAGGCCTCTGACATCCTGGAAGAGGTTGTCATGGCTCCTAGCTAAAGGTACATCTGCGTGAGTCAAAAAGAAAAGAGAGCCAAGTCTCGGCGTTTTGTTCTAATGAAGAGGCAGCTGCCACTTCAAGTCTGTTAATGTAATGCAGTCACAAGAAAAACGAAAAGGCCTCTGCCTTACCTCCGTGGGCAGGAAAAAGTGTTCACACACCAAGGCAGCCGCCAGGTGTCACAATGCAAGCCAGACACGCTCGCAAAAGGCAGCCGCACGTGTGCACCTTGTCCTGTAGCCCCCACCTGCGCTGGAGCAGGCACCGACAGGGGACTGGCCCCCTGCCTCCGATACGATGTATTCTCTGCCAGCAGCACAGAAAGCAGCCTCACACGAACAGGAATGAAGAGAAAGCCCGGCCTGGGCTTGCAGGTGCTCAGCTTGCAACAAAGTATCGACGAAGTCAGCTCTCCAGCAGGAAAGGTTTCTCCACTGCAACAGTGTATCTTTGCAGTCTGCTCCCAGACGGAAGACCTCTCAGCAGCAATGATGTATCCACAGGTCTGCTCTCCAGCAGGATGGATACTCAGCTGCAATAATGTATGCACGAAGCCTGCTCTAGCTGGCTCCACGCAGTCCGAGCAGCAGGGAAAGCCTTGCTGGGACCCCACCAGCTTCAGAGCATCAGCCAGGTCCCGGGCAAGCCAGGAGTCGCAGGCCCAGCCCCTCCGCCTTAGGAAAACCCAGTGGCCCCCAGGTAGAACCCTCTGACCTGTCTACCACACCCAGAGATGTCAGCCTTGCCCCGGGCAAGCCAGGGAACGAAGGCCCAACCCCTTAGGATAGGCAAAACAGGAGAGGCTCTGTCTCCAAGTCTCCTTCACCCTTAGTGACGCAGCCTGGCTCCGGTCAAGCCAGAGTAACGCAGGCCCAGCCCTTCAGGGATCAGGTCTTTATATGCTAAAAAGGCATATAGTCATTTCACTAAAGTGAAAACAATAAATTAACAAGCAGTGAGAGAGGTGATGATTTTAGGATCCTCCCTAACCTAGGGGAAAACCAAGCAGATGCCTTGAAAACAAAAAACACATCTTTGAACCATTCAGTGGTGGTCCCATCCTCTTAGGACCACCCCAAGCACAGTTATTGGCAAAAATACAATCCCAACCAAAGGCCCTGCAAAGCATTATGGGACAAGATTAGCAGTGGGCAGTGAATATTATAGTATCCAATATCAAAATAATTCTACAAAGAGCTGCAGTTCCACTAGTCGTTACTAGATGTCCTCACGAGTCAAATGCAAAAGCTTCATGAAAGGTTTTCAATACTTTTGCATTTGACTCGTGAGGGACATCTTGTAACGACTAGTGGAACTGCAGCTTGATGTATTAATAATTTCAATGCTTTTGCATTTGACTCGTGAGGGACACCTAGTAACGACTAGTTGAACTGCAGCTCTTTGTAGAATTATTTTGATATTGGACACTATAATATTCACTGCCCACTGCTAATCTCGTCCCATAATGCTTTGCAGGGCCTTTGGTTGGGATTGTATTTTTGCCCATAACTGTGCTTGGGGTGGTCCTAGGAGGAAGGGACCACCATTGAATCGTTCACAAGATATGCTTTTTGTGTTCAAGGCATCTGCTTGGTCCTCCCCCTAGGTTAGGGGGGACTCCAAAATCATCACCTCTCTCATTGCTTGATATTTTATTGTCAAAGTTCATTTTTATGAATTGGTTATATGCTTTTTAGCATAGAAAATTGCTTTAACAAAGCATTTGGAAGTGTTTATTTTACTGCTGCTACGCTACGTCAATTAGCACAGTTATTCATTCTGCTACGTGCAATTTGTGTAGTGCGTAGTAGCACAAACTTTGCATGCTCCGTGAGCGTAGCGAAGTATTATGCCCAGAGTTAGCTGCTACACTGAGTTTTTTGGAACTCCGCATTCGATGCGGAGCACGGAGTGGGAAAAACTCCGCAAACTCTGTGAGCAGAGTGGATTTTAATGCCCAGGACTATTGTGGATAGCTGCTCACAGGAGTAGGCCTCACCCCGCGTAGGCGCTCTCTTCCCCTTCTTTATCACGAGCTGGATCATCTGCCCCTCCGCAGTGGTCCTACATTACTTCTAAGTTCCAGGGGTGACTGGCAGTGACCCACAGCTATGCAGGGTGAAAAGTACTCACTTGTACTATATGACAGAGCAGCCCCAGCCCCTCTGGCAAGCTCAACGCAAGGGGCAGCAAGTCCAATGCACAGATGAGGTTGCGGCAGCTTTATATGTGATTTTATGTCCATGGTGGGGCGTTTAGAGCTGCAATTAGCTGCAGCTGGGGGGGGGGGGCTGTCATTCCAGTGGTCCTGCGTACAACACGACGTGTTCCCGACAGTGTTTACCACCTTCACAGGCCTCAGAAGATGTGCGGCAGGTGAGTCCTTGAAATTTAAAATGGAACCAAGAACAGTTTGTATAATTAAACTGAGCGCGTGGTCGTACAGCACATATTAAAATCCCATTACAAGAGCTTCACGGTTTAAAAAATATGTAAACATGCTCCTGACCTCTGAGATGTAATGACCGTGTTTGCATCAGAATGCCTTTCACCTTGTAGCGTGACTGCAGATACATTTGTGCCAACTGAGGGGAAAAGAAATTCAAATGTAAATGTGTGCTTGGTCAGGCTTGCTGGTCCTAAAAAGTCAAAACTCACCCAATGAAAAGTGTCTGGATTACAGATGTGCGCGTGGGCAGCATTAGCACGTGCAGTTATCAAAGTTTGTTCGCCTTAATGCGAACTGTACAGTGCTTAAAAAATAATAAAAATAAGTGCGGGCCCACATTGTTTCTCAGCAGGCCACCGCCCACTGTCACTGCCACCCCCTATAGCAACATCTGCCCCCACTTCTGGCAGGGGCCCCACCCGGGAAGTGTCCCAGGTGGGGGTGGGGCAAGCGCGGCGCATGACTCAATCTGAGTTTCGAGACTTGTGGCAGCAGCTGGCACAACAGATTTAGAAAAGTCACGTGTTTGGTGCAGGAGGAGCCTTGCAGTTCAAGTGGACAGGATGGATGACTGTCGGTCAGTCAGTCCATGACCCAACATCACAGAGCTGTGGCGGGCTGTGGTCCCAGCAGGACCCTTGCAGTTCAACTGCTGGAGAGAGAGTGGACAAGATGGATGACTGTCGGTCAGTCAGTCCATGACCCAACATCACAGAGCTGTGGCGGGCTGTGGTCCCAGCCTTGTGCAGTGAGAGTCACTGGAAAGGGAAACAGCTCTTACATCTCTTGCTCTTTCTAATGGAAAGCTGATATGTGGTGCATTTCTTTGTGAAGTTGAAGGATATGCAGCTAGTCATTTATTGCAAAAACATATACAAGCAGCTGAATGTAAGTAATTTAAGAAAAAAAGACTCTTTGGTAGAAAACCTGCTCATAAGACGACAAAAAGAGAACATGCATTGGCAAAGTCAATAAGTCTGTTGTTGGCCACCAGCATTTTGGCAATTCTTGTTTTTTTTTTGTCAGGGTTTTGTAAAACCTTTTTGTTCAAGTAGCTGTTTGACCCTCATCAATCTAAAAAAAAAAGCATTGGTTAAAGGCAAAAATGTTTTTGGTCTTGCAAGGAAATGCCTTGTTAGTGTGGTCACTCTCGAGTTTTTGGAGTGATGCTGCTGGTTTTTTTTTTTTTTTTTTTTGATGCTGCTGGTTTTTTGACTCTGAGAGCGCACTGAGGCCTTCTAACCCCACCTCAGTGCCTGTGCCTTTACCCTTAAACTGGGATGTTAAATTGGCTCATACGTGCTTGGCTACGCTAACTTGACTGTAAGTCCCTAGTAAATGGTATTCAGAGCACCCAGGGCACGTAAGTTAGAGGGTCACCCTAGGGCCTGCAGAGCTAGTTGGGTGTGACACGAGTAAAACGAGACTCCCAGCCCGCCATTCCAGGCTAGAAGATCTGTTTGAACTGCTGGTCCGACTTCACTATGTAAAGCAATGGCAAAGCCAGACTTCCCCCGGGTATATGTGTAAGTCACTCCTAAGGTAGGCCCATCGAGTCCTAAGGCAGGGTTCAACATAAACTCAGAGGCAGAACATGCAATTTTGCAAAAACCTGCAACTGTTGCTCTTATTGTCAAAAGGATTGGTGGCCGAATTAACTAGTACAGAGTTATGCGCTGACCCCTCAGCTGTGTTAATTCTGGAAGGGTGCGACCGAAGTGGGCCATCCATGGTATCAAACATCTCGTTACATTAAACCTGACATAATTCCCAGGTCAAAATTAATGTAAATGTTGCAGTGTGCAACTTTAGCAAAGTTGCCACTTTGTTGACTTTAGCACCCTGTGCATGTTCCGGTTGCATACCGACTCCCGTCACTGAGACAGCTTTCTGACCTCCTGGGAGGATGTGCTAATGGCTCCCAGGAAGGGATACAATATGAGCCTGCTCTGGAATGAGGTGTCACCTTCCTCCTGCAGGAAGCCACACAGGCGTTGGCCCAAAGGCGATCTTCAAAGGAGATGCCGCCATTGAAGGGCAAATGGGTAACACTTGGGAGAGGGGCTGCTTCACGTGGGTCCCTTGCTCACTTTGCCACTGGATTCAAGCAAGCCTGGCTGATGACGGCTGGAATGCCAGAAACCGGTCCTAGGATGCTTGTTTCCGGTCCAGGGAAGACATGGCTTGGCAGTTCGGGCTGGACTGTTCCCATGAGGCACAGGGTCAGACTGATTTGCATATGGCCATGTCTGAACTGGGGTGGTGGAGTGAGCTAAAGAATGATGATGGATTAAACCCAGATCAGTTGACTGGGGGTGAGTGTTTGATTGGCTCAAACGTTCCGTCCATCATCCCCTTTTGTATCGCTTTGTTCGCCCTAAGTTGGCGGGGGTATGCCCAGACGTGGGTCCCTTGCTCACTTTGCCACTGGATTCAAGCAAGCCTGGCTGATGACGGCTGGAATGCCAGAAACCGGTCCTAGGATGCTTGTTTCCGGTCCAGGGAAGACATGGCTTGGCAGTTCGGGCTGGACTGTTCTCATGAGGCACAGGGTCAGACTGATTTGCATATGGCCATGTCTGAACTGGGGTGGTGGAGTGAGCTAAAGAATGATGATGGATTAAACCCAGATCAGTTGACTGGGGGTGAGTGTTTGATTGGCTCAAACGTTCCGTCCATCATCCCCTTTTGTATCGCTTTGTTCGCCCTAAGTTGGCGGGGGTATGCCCAGACGTGGGTCCCTTGCTCACTTTGCCACTGGATTCAAGCAAGCCTGGCTGATGACGGCTGGAATGCCAGAAACCGGTCCTAGGATGCTTGTTTCCGGTCCAGGGAAGACATGGCTTGGCAGTTCGGGCTGGACTGTTCCCATGAGGCACAGGGTCAGACTGATTTGCATATGGCCATGTCTGAACTGGGGTGGTGGAGTGAGCTAAAGAATGATGATGGGTTAAACCCAGATCAGTTGACTGGGGGTGAGTGTTTGATTGGCTCAAACGTTCCGTCCATCATCCCCTTTTGTATCGCTTTGTTCGCCCTAAGTTGGCGGGGGTATGCCCAGACGTGGGTCCCTTGCTCACTTTGCCACTGGATTCAAGCAAGCCTGGCTGATGACGGCTGGAATGCCAGAAACCGGTCCTAGGATGCTTGTTTCCGGTCCAGGGAAGACATGGCTTGGCAGTTCGGGCTGGACTGTTCCCATGAGGCACAGGGTCAGACTGATTTGCATATGGCCATGTCTGAACTGGGGTGGTGGAGTGAGCTAAAGAATGATGATGGATTAAACCCAGATCAGTTGACTGGGGGTGAGTGTTTGATTGGCTCAAACGTTCCGTCCATCATCCCCTTTTGTATCGCTTTGTTCGCCCTAAGTTGGCGGGGGTATGCCCAGACGTGGGTCCCTTGCTCACTTTGCCACTGGGTTCAAGCAAGCCTGGCTGATGACGGCTGGAATGCCAGAAACCGGTCCTAGGATGCTTGTTTCCGGTCCAGGGAAGACATGGCTTGGCAGTTCGGGCTGGACTGTTCCCATGAGGCACAGGGTCAGACTGATTTGCATATGGCCATGTCTGAACTGGGGTGGTGGAGTGAGCTAAAGAATGATGATGGATTAAACCCAGATCAGTTGACTGGGGGTGAGTGTTTGATTGGCTCAAACGTTCCGTCCATCATCCCCTTTTGTATCTCATTGTTCAGGCAGACAGGCTAGCACTAGGGACAGGAGAGGGGGAAATCAGTTGCCAAACCGATTTTCCAGGGACATGTAGCCCCCTTGGTAGCCGCACCTCTTGGTTTGGCTAGGGAGATCCACACGCCCACAAAATGGTGCATCCTGGGATGCTCAGATGCCACACTGTGCAGGTAGTGGTCATCAGGTGGGAAGGAATCTGATAGCCCATTGGCTACCAACTGCATCCACCAGTGAGAGCATTTCTGAGCACAAGTTGGGCACCCGTGGCACCCCGAACTCAGATCTCGACTGGACTGGAAGAAAGCCCAAGGAAAGACCCTGCTTCACTGTGGAACCGGCAAAGAGAGGCTGCACCATCATGGACTGCATCTGCTGCACCTGATGGCTAGCAAAAAAGAGGGACTACACCTGCCCTGTCCTGCTCAAGCAGAAGTCGTCTCCAGAGCCCAGCCAAAGCCAAGTGACTCCAAGGGCCAGCTGACTGGCCTCCTGTTTGCAGCACAGGGACACAACAGCTGAAGAAGCCTGCTGGGGCAATGTCACCCACTGCACTGCAGTTGCAGGGACCCAGGCCTGGTGCACAAAGTTGCACCTGCATTTGCTGAACCCGGTAATGCGATTGGAGTTCATTTGGGACCTCGAGGGGATGATTTATTGACCCAGGAAGAATTGGCCTGTGAGCATGATACTGGGTGACTGGTAGTCCAGAGGCGAATAGACTTCTGCCAGCACTGAGAGGACCTCATGGAATGTCAATCCTGTCACCAGGATGTCCTCACCCACTTTGTGGACCAAGGAGTAGTTTCAGCAGGACTTCCGTCGACCGCATTGAATCCACAGTATCCGTTCAGCATCTTCAGCATCCTTCATCCCTTGCATCAGGACCACTTCTATAGCAAAGCCCTGCAAAGGATAAAAGTGCCTGGAACTCACTTAAAACTGCTTCACCTGCTGAGGTAACTGTTTCTGAGTACTTTGCTGGTCCCCCTGAATGGCTCTCAACTGGAGGAGGTCACCTAGAGTGACTCTAAGTGACCGCATTACAGTTAGCCAGACTTTACCTGATAAAGTTAATAAGTGTCAAATTCGTTACATTTGCCAATACTTGCTCGCAGTTGAGTGAAATGCTTTGATTTACTATACCTATGTCTCCGGAATCTTCCGGTGGATCTTTTTAGTTGCAGTTTCTTAAAATACAGTTTAATTTTATAAATTGGTGTCAGATTTCTTTGGTGTCTTGTTGATTTATTCTTCAGTTGTTTTGGTGCTGTGTAAATGCTATACACTTGTTCATTTGTGTAAGCCTTGCTGCTCAGAGCCACAGCTGCCCAGGGCTGCCCTGAAGGTTTGACAAATGAAACCTAAGAGTCCTAAAGGTGTTGGTAAGTGTACTAAATGGTGAGGTCACACAGCCACACCATATAATAACCCCCATTGCCTCACATTGGTAACAGCGGTAGGATCCAGAACTTGTGTTTAGCAGTACCATATAGTTGCTGAAGTTGAGACACTGAGAATCTGCATAGGTAGACAACTAGAAAAGAAGGGGGATATATACAAGGAAGTGGCGGAGCATGTCGTTAGCCTCCTTGGCTTAACAACACGCTCCGCCACTTCTGAAACGCAAGGCTGCACCATATTTACAAGAATGTGGTGCAGCCTTGCGTTTCCCCCTGCGATGGCACTAAGTTTAACAACTTAGCGCCAACGCAGGCACCCTTGCACCAGAGTGCAAGGGTGTCTGCGTGCAGGGGAGGATTGTTTATGTGTAGGAAGGTGTCCCTTCCTGCACATAAACTATCCTAGAAATGCCATCCTGTCACTTTCATGCGCGCTGCTTCATGCAGCACACATGAAAGTTACAAAATGGCATTTTTTTAAAAGGTTGTTTAATGCATTTCTCCTCGCTTCGCCAACTTAAGACCAGGATTTTCCTGGCCTTAATTTTGGCGCTGCCTCCTATGTACGCCATCCTTGTACATAGGGGGCAGCGTCAAATATAATGGCTGTTGCGGTGGAACGCCCACCACAGCACCCACTGCACGCCCCCTTCAGAGTAAACATAGCGTGAAAGGGTGCCTTATGTACAAGGCAACGTTAAGCCACATTAAGTGGCTTAACGCTGCCTTGTACATAAGGCGCAGCCCCTATCGCCATTACAATGTCCGTAAAAGTGAAGTTGTGATGGCGACAGGAGCTTGTACATATGCCCTGAAGTCTATTACCTCCCAAGTAATTGTCACATGTGTTGAACTTCAGAGGACTGTTTCCAAGGATTGCAAAAACGTTTTCAAGGAGCTGGGAAATGTTTGAGAAAGTTGTGACAAAGTTTCCTGCAGGTTTAAAAGTTTGGGAAAGTTTTCAAAAGTGTTGAAAAGGTTTCAGGAGCCACTTTGCAGCAAGAAAACATGGAGGTCGACATGGAAAACCTGTCCTCCTTCAAGAGAGATGAGTTGAGGGCATTTTGCAGAGACAGAAAAATCACCATGGGGGCCAAGGCCTGGACAAATGAGCTGATCAAGGCCCCCAGAGCTTGGGAGGAGGCCCACATTGTACCTACACGTCTGGAGAAATAATTGTCCCAAGGTAGTGGAGGGAGAAGAGGATGTGGAGGACAACCACAGTATCCTGAGTGGAGAAAGTGAAGGGGGGAAGGCAGAGACCTACCCCTGTTCTCTAGACCAAGTATGGTCCCCAGCCAAGCAGGCTCTATTCCCAGCCAAAGATTAATTCCCTGCAAGAGAGCCTAGCATTTCTGGACCTGGAGGAAAGAGCCATAGCCTTGGCTAAGAGAATATTGGCCCTAGAAGAGAGACAATCCAGACTGGGATTAGATCCCAAAGAAGATTGTAGCAGCAGAGCGGTAACTGGAGGTGCTGATAGAAGTGCCCCTGAAGTAAGATTGCCCAAAGGGATTGCCTCTAGTTATGTCCAGGGGTATGAAATAGACAAGTGCCGGACCTTATATGAGAGATCTCTCAAGATGAGGAATGTGGGTCCACAACACTGGGGGTAGGGATAGACTGTTTGCACTTGAGGATGAAGTAGCAGAATCCTGCCCACACAGGAAGGCAGAATGAGTAGTTTGGTCTCACTCCTGAGGAGTATAGACAGAAAGACAGGAGACAACACAACCATGGGTTGACTTTGTTGACACTTAAGTTAAGGCACTAGATAGTTGGATTAAAGGTAATGAAGTGGACACACTTGAAGGGCTCTACAATTTGATTGTTAAGGAGCACATTTTGACAAATTGTCAGCCAGGGATGTTGCATCAGCATCTGGTGGACTCTAAACTGTCTAGCCCCAGGGAACTGGCAAGACAGCTGATGAGTGGGTTTGTACCAGGTTCCCCCAAAAATCCCTTGGAGGTGACTGTTAGACCTGGCATTTCTTGGCGTGATTACCCCTGACTTTTTGCCTCTACCTCCTCTATTTTTGATGCTGTGATGGATTTCGTTTGACTGGCTTAGATGCTTTGGGCACTTTGCCACTGCTGATCAGTGTCAAAGTGCAAGTGCTCCCTGTGTAAAGTGTAATGGTAATTGTTTGTCCATGATTGCCTTACTAGTAAAGTCCCTAGTAAAGTGCACTATGTGTGCCAGGGCTAGTAATGCAAATGCTACTAGTGGGCCTGCAGCACTAATTGTGCCACCCACGCAAGTAGCCTTAAAGAGAGAACTCAGGCCTGCCACTGCAGTGCCTGCGCGCAGTTTGTTAAACTGCCATGTTGTCCTGACAAGTGCACCCACTTGCCAGGCCTTACACTTTCTATGCACATCCGACACCCCTATGGTAGATCCAGGGTACCCCCCTGGGCAGGGTGCAGTGTATGTGAAAGGTAGGACATGTACTAAGGTGTGTACCATGTCCTAACAGTGAAATACTCTCCATTTCGTTTTTCACTGTTGAAAGGCCATCTTGCCCATAGGACAGAATGGGGAAGGCTGTGTAATATGTTTCCAGCCTATCTTCCCAAAGGCTTAAGATGGAGAGGTGAAGTTTAGTGTGCCTGATTGTTGCATTACGCATCGCATTAGTTTGCATTAGGAACCACCTGATTGTTACATTGTGCATTGCATTGTGTTTGCATAACGAACTACCTGATTGTTGTATTACGCATTGCATTAGTTTTGCATAACAAACTGCCTGATTGTTGCAATACGCATCGCATTAGTTTGCATTACAAACTGCCTGATTGTTGCATTATGCATTGCAGTACTTTGGCATTACGAACTGCTGGATTGTTGCGTAACGAACTGCATTATTTTTACATTGCAAAGTGCCTGATTCTTGCTTTACGAACTGCATAGCATTACAATAGGATTGCATTGGATCACCTAGAATTGCTCATTAATACCGCCAGACCCTACAAGGGCTGGCTGGCCTAATAACCGGCCAGGAGGAATATTACAAATACGCATATGTTGGATTTTTATTGTGTGGTCTCATCGTATATCTTTTTATATAAACATATACTTGTTTTTTTATGAAACTCGTGTGGAGTCCTTTTGTGGTGTCATCATTGGGTCACTGAGAGCGTGGTTGCAAATACTTTACACATTAGCCTTGAAGATAAGCCTGGCTGCTCGTGCCAAGCTACCAAGGGGGTGAGCAGGGGCTATCTGAGAAGGTGTCCTTCCTTTCCCTGACGTGGAAGCGAGGGTCCATACTTGGCCTAAGGTACCTACCTCAGCCAACTAGGGAATCCCGGTTCTAACAGTGACCAGAAGAAAGGTGATCAGGCTCCCCTTCAGGGGAAAGAGGAGAGTAAAGATAAAAAGAAAGATAGTCCCAAAGAGCCCCCAAAAATATCAAGGGGGGGCCCCCAAGCCACATCCCCCTCAAAGGGGAGGGGGTACCAGGGAAATAAGTTTGAGCCCTTGAAGGCTGGGTGTTTGTTTACCACAATTTACCAGGACAAAAGAGAGGAGATGCAGTGTGCACCAAGAAGGCACCCACTGGTGACCAGTTCAAGGGTTTGGCCAATGTAGGTATGTGATGGGAGATTACTCCTAGAGATTCCAAAGGGTACACAGTGGCCAACTTAGGGCCCGATTCACAAAAGTAATCTGAGACAAAATCCAAACTTTACGACTTTCGGTATTCACAAAAGGCATTTAGGAGTAGTAAAGTTAGGATTTTGTCTTAAGTTTGTTTTAAGTTTTGGTCTTAAGATCAAAATCCTAACTTAAGTTAAACTTAAGTTAAATTTAAGTTAGGATTTTGTCTTAAGTTTGTCTTAAGTTTTGGTCTTAAGACTAAATCCATCTTAAGTTTAACTTAAGTTTAACTTAAGTTAGGATTTTGTCTTAAGACCAAAACTTAAGACAAACTTAAGACAAAATCCTTACTTTACTACTCCTAAATGCCTTTTGTGAATACCGAAAGTCGTAAAGTTAGGATTTTGTCTCAGATTACTTTTGTGAATCAGGCCCTTAGTGTCCCTGAATGGGGGGAACGTTGGACGTTTGGTTTACTGGCCTTCTTCTGTATGGAGTAATACCAACAGTGGCCAAAAATCAATGGGGTGGAGGTGAAGGCTCTGAAGGATACAGGTGCTAGTGTGACCATGATTATGGTCAAACTGGTTTCCTCAGACTAGATACTATCAGAGGAGGTGCACAACATTGTCAATGCTGACAATGTCACAAAGTCACACCCCATGGGGATGTTTGACTTTGAGTGGGGAGGAGCTAATGACCCAAAGAAGGTATCTGTGCCCCCTGCCATCCCAGTAGAGTGTCTGCTGGGCAATGACATGGAAACTTCTGCTTAGGCAGAAGTGGAAAGGAGGACCATTCAGCCATGCTGGGACAACCTGACTGGGTGGAGGAGGGTTAGGAAGGCTGGCCATGCAACCTCCATAGGTCCACAGGTCCAGAAGGAGTCTAACCGTCAGGGAAAAGGCCTGGTGCCTTTAGAAGAAACAGCTCCTGGTAATCTGCCAGAGCTGGCAGAACTCCAAGAAGCAGTGGTCCCTTTAGAGAGAGCCTGAGTAATGGACAGAGCACCTGCCGTACCCAAGAAGACCTCTGGCAGCGCTAGCTGTCAAACAGGAAAAAGAGGATACCAGTGGTACTCATAAAGCATACAGGGAGGAGGGGCTTCTGTACAGTGAGTCAAGGGACCTCCACACCAGGGGCCCTCAGGAGACTGGTGGTACCTTAGCAGTACAGGGAGTTTTTCCTCAACCTGGCCCATGCTATCCCCTTATCTGGGGACCTGGGGCAGACCAAGACTTGTGAGAGGCTAGTCAACCACTTCTACTGGCCCCAGATGTCTGAGAAGGTCAAGGAGTTTTGTTGTTCATGTGGCACCTGCCAAGCCACTGGCAAGTCAGGGGGCAAGCCAAAGGCTCCCCTGTTACCACTGGTTGTGGTGGGAACTCCCTTTAAGAGGGCACAGATTGTCATTGTTGGTCCCTTAGAGCCCCCAACAGCTTCAGGGAATAGATTCATGTGGATGGTAGTGGACCATGCCACCAGATACCCTGAAGCTATTCCCCTTAGGACAGCTACTGCTCCTGTGTTGGCTAGAGTGCTCCTTGGAGTCTTCACCAGGGTTGGGTTCCCTGACAAGGTAATCTCAGAGTAGTGCTCTCCTTCACCTTAAGTGAACAGCAACAAAGGGAATGCCATCAGTTACTGAGGCAGTTTACTGGACTGGTCTGAGGACATGGTCCCCCCATGATGTGGAAACTGGTGACAGCTTACTTGTCAAGAGCAAAATATACGGACCGTCAGACCAGGTCAAGGCCAGCATCAAAGCTGAGGTTGCTAAGATGATGGAGTTGGGGGTGATTGATCACTCTAGTAGTCCATGGGCCAGCCTAGTGGTACTGGTGACCACGCCTAATGTCAAAGGTGGGAACCCTGAGATGAGGTTCTGTGTTGGATACAGGGGCTTCAATGCAATCACTAAGACTGATGCCCACCCAGATGAGCTCATTGATAAGTTGGAGGCCGCCAGACATCAGATTATTGGCAGATAGCCCTCATCCCAGAAGCCAAGGAGCAGTTTGATTTTATACCCCTAAATGCCATTTTCAATTCAAAGTGATGCCCTTTGGTTTGCAAAATGCACCTGCCACCTTCCAGAGGTTGGTAAATAGAGCACATTCAAGTTTGGAGAGTTTCAGTGCTGCTTATCTTGAAGACATAGCTGTATTTAGCCCCACCTGGGGGATCACCTGGTCCACCTCAAGGAAGTGCTTCTGGCCCTGCAGCAGGGGGGCCTGACTGTCAAGGCAAGTAAGTGCCAGATAAGGCAAAGCTCTGTTGTGCACTTGGTTCTCCAAGTTGGTGGAGGCCATGTACAACCTCTCCAGCCCACGATCCAGACAATTCTGGCCTGTGAAACTCCAAAGAACCAGACCCAAGTCAAAGCCTTACTGGAAACTACAGGAGATGTGCAAATGCTCATGGTACCATAGTGGTATCACTAACTGAACAGACCTCCAAGAAACAGCCCAGAAAAGTTATTTGGACTGCGCAATGTCAGAAGGCTTTTGGCACCCTAAAGGAAGCTCTGCGCTCAGCACCTGTCCTAAAGGCTCCTGTCTTCAGTAAATAATTTATTGTCCAGACAGATGCCTCTGAACATGGGATTGGGGCAGTGTTTTCAACAAGTGAATGATTTGGTCCAGGATCAGCCAGTTTCCTTCAATAGCAGGGGACTCCTCCCCAGAGAGCAGCGTTGGAGTGCCATTGAGAGGGAAGCCTTTGCTGTGGTTTGGTCCCTGAAGAAGCTGAGACCCTGCCTGTTTGGGACTTACTCCAGAAACAAACCAACCACAGACCTCTTAGATGATTGAGGCTGATCAGAGGACAGAACCCCAAGTTTTTTAGTTGGTCAGTTTCCCTTCAGGCTATGGACTTCACAGTGGAACGCAGACTTGGGACTGACCATGCCAATGCAGATCCCCTTTCCAGGTTCTTCCACTTAGATGATGAGAGCCACCAGGAAAAGGGTTAGTTGCTCATCACCATTCTCCTGGAGAGGGCCATGTAAGGAAATGCCTCTTTTTGTATGATCACCCCCAATTGTTTGGACTGATGCTGCTGGTTTTTCGACTCTTAGAGTGCACTGAGGCCTGCTAACCAGACCTCAGTGCCTGTGCCCTTACCCTTAAACTGGTATGTCAAATTGACTCATATCCACTTGGCTAACCTAACTTGCTTGTAAGTCCCTAGTACATGGTACCCAGAGTACCCAGGGCATGTAAGTTAGAGGGTCACACCACGGCCGGCAGCACTATTTGTGCCATCCTGGGTGTGACATGGGTAAAACGAGACTCCCAGTCCGCCACTGCAGGCTGGAAGAGCAGTTTGAACTGCTGGTCCAACTTTGTCATTTGAAGTAATAGCAAAGCCAGACTTCCCCAGGGTATTTGTGTAAGTCACCTCTATGTTAGGCTTATCGAGCCCTAAGGGAGGGCGCAACATATCTCACAAGCAGAACATGTAATTTTATATGTTCTGATAGCAAAAATATGAAACTGTTGTTCTTACTGTGGAAAGGCTTGGTGGCCCAATTGGCAAGTACCGAGTTACAGGCTGACCCCTCAGCTGTGCTAACTCTGGAAGGGTGTGACCAAAGTGGGCCAAACAACTCATTACATTAAGCCTGACTTGATTCCTAGGTCAAAATTAATGTGACAAGTTGCAGTGTGCAATTTTAGCAAAGTTGCCACTTTGTTGTCTTTAGCCCCCTGTGCCCATACCGGTTGCACATGGGGTACTGTTGTGCTAACAACTCCCATGAAAGGATACAATAAGGGCCTGTTCTGGAAGGAGTTATCACCTCTCTCCTGCAGGAAGCCACACAGGTGTTGGCCTAAAAGGCGAGCTTCAAAGAAGAAGCCGTCTTTGGTGTGCAAATGGGTAACACTTGGGAGAGGGGATGCTCCATTTTTCAGGCAGACAGGCTGGCACTAGCGACAGGAGAGGGGAAACCAGTTTCCAAACTGGTTTTCCAAGGGCGTGTAGTCCCCTCAGTAGCCACACCTCTGGGTTGGGCTAGGGAGATCCACACACCCACAGAGTGGCGCATCCTGTGATGCCCAGATGCCACACTTTGCAGGAAGGGGTCATCAAGTGGGAGGGAACCTGGTAGCTCATTGGCTATCAACTGCATGCTGCCCTCAGGGCATTTTCTGAGCATTAGTAGGGCACCCGTGGCACCCGGAACTCAGATCTCGACTGGACTGGAAGAAAGACTAAGGAAGGACTGCCCTGCTACACCACTGAACTGGAAAAGAGAGGCTGCACCATCGTGGGCTGCATCTGCTGCACCTGGTGGCTAGTATAGGCGAGGGAACTGTGCGTGCTGTGTCCTGCTCAAGGAGAAGTCAACTCCAAAGCCATGAGACTCCAAGGGCCAGCTGATTGGCCCCCTGTTCGCAGCACAGGGACACCACAGCTGAAGAAGCCTGCGGGGATAAGTTGGTAGCCGAAAGCCTTCAGCTGGCGCCATGTGGCACCAGGGACCAAGGCCTGATGCACAAAGATGCACCCGAGTTTGCTGAACCCGGGAGAAGCATTAGAGTGCTGCTGGGACCTCTAGAGGTTATAAACCCAGGAAGGGTTGCCTTGTGGCCACAATGCTGGGCGATGGGTAGTCCAGTGGCAACTGGACTTCTGCTAGCACTGAGAGGACTTTGGGGGACCTCGGCCCTGTGACCAGGACCACCTCACTCCCTTCTTGGACTGAGTAGTAGTTGCAACAAGACTCCCTTCAACCGCATTGCCTCCACACCATCCTTTGAGCATCCTCAGCATCCTTCATCCCTTGCATCATGACCACTTCTATAGAAAAACCCTGCAAAGGATAAAAGTGCCTGCAAGTGACTGAAGACTCTTTCACCTGATGAAGTAACTGTTTCTGAAGGCTTTGCTGGTTCCCCATACCAGCTCCCTACTGGAGTTGGTCACCTAAAGTGACTCTAAGTGACCGCATTACAGCTAGCCAATCCTTCTGCTGGAAAGGTTTCTAAGTGCCAATTTTTTTTTTTTTGCAATGCTTGCTCACGGTTGAGTGAAATGTTTTGATTTACTATTCGTTGTAAATTCTATATCGCCAGAACCCTCTGGTGGATCTTTTCATTGTGGTGTCTAAAAATACGGTCTATTTTTATAAATTGGATTTCTTTAGTATATTGTCAATTTCTTCTTTAATTGTTTTGGTGCTGTTAAAAATGCTTTACACTTGTCCCTTTGTTTAAGCCTTGCTGCTCAGAGCCACAGCTACCCCGGGTTGAACTCAAGATTTGACAAATGAAATCTAAGGGTCTTAAAGGGGTTGGTAAGTGTATTACACAGTGAGGTTGCACAACCACGCAATATAAAACACCCCATTGCCTCACAGGTCTCAAAAAAGCAGACATAACCATTTTCACTCCCTGGCACTGATGGGAACTACTTGTGTGTGTGGATGTATTTATTGTGAAAGGGCAGCAGGCAGTAACTCATAATGAAGTCAGCCAATGGCTGAAATGGGCTGACGCATTGCCCTTTAATGCATGCTGGAGTGGGTGGAAGAAAAGTGTGAATGACACAACAGATTAGTGGATGAAGGCTGTCTGAAAACCCCAGGAAGTAAAGAAAGAAAGAAAAAAAGAAAGAAAGAAAGAAAGAAAGAAAGAAAGAAAGAAGGGAATGGTGGGGTTGCAAAGATAGGTAGGGCTTATATTCAGAGTTAATGTGAGCTGATGTGATGTAGCAGCAGTCAGATACACAAGGCCACTCCAAAGGAATCTACAACAGCATTAGCAGCATATGGGATCTCATAAAGCTGGAATGTGCCTTGTACATCAGAAGAACCCTGCCCTCACATTAGGCTCTAAACACAAAGACAACACTAAACTAATAATAAACTAAAAGCAATAACACTGGCACTGAAGGAAAGTGCCTTGTGTGCGGATGTGCTCATTGTGAAATAGCAAAAAACAGTCACTCAAAGTGAAGTTAACTACTGACTTAATTCAGCTGACCCACTGCCCCATGCTGCATGCAGTAGTGTCAAAATGTGAATGACATCTCAACAGACCAATAGATGAAGAGCGGTGGCTGACAGCCCTTTTAAGTAAGTATATTATACATATAATGTTAGCAAAATCAAAAGGCCTTAGCTAACACTCAATCTTAAAAAGGAGATGTAGAAGAGAAATAATGTGTTTATTTCTCTGGCCTGCTAATGTCTTAGACCATCTGTTAATACAACATAGAAAATGTGGTAACATATAGGGAGGTTCCTGCTTTTGTGTAAGGCATGCAAACATCATAGTGAAACAAGCACTGGCAAAGCCAATTGGTCTCGCCTTTTGGACCTTATAAGTGTGTAGCCATGCAGCACATTATCCTGGGTTCTGTTCCACCTGGGATTGAAGGGGCTGCTCTGTGGGAGGAAACAAATGACAACAAGGAAGCAAGTCCATCATTATTCTGTAAATGTATTTAAGTGTACAACCAAGTTTAACTTAAATGTATAAATTGCTTTACAAATTGGGGGGCATATTAGCAAGAAGAGGCGATAATCATCGCTAACCCTGCTTAGCGTGATTTTTTATCGCCGGCTATCGCTGGAATATATCGCCACGCTAACGCTGTATTAGCAACGATTAGCGCTATGGCGATGAATATTCCAGCGATAGCGGGGAAATGGGCCAACATCGCTGAAAAACCAGCAATGTTGCATGGAGAAGGGAGAACACCTTGCTGATACGACCCTGTGGTCGTATCAGCATAATCCACCCCCCATGTTAGGTATGGCTAACACCTGCTAATTGCAGGTGTTAAATAAAATGGCGATGACCCCGGTTAGCGCGACTTTTCACGTCGCTAACTGGGGCCATGGCCACCTTGCTAATAGGCGATAGGCCTGTTAGCGAGTGTTTCCCAGGTTTGTTCGTCGGGAACGCCCACTTTGCATGTCATTAGCGATAAATATCGCTGACATGCAAAGCGGTAAAGAAACGGGCGCTAATGCCCGCAAACTGTCGCTAACTGCTGTTAGAGACAGTTTGCTGATAGGGCGATATAAATATCGCCGCTTTAGCGGCAAAAGTGCCGCTAAAGCGGCGATAGTGCACTTGCTAATATGCCCCTGGGTTCTACATTTCACAATCGGTGTTAACATAACTTATATAGATACTGCATAAACGTCTGACACATTAAAGAATGGGTGGCTGCCAACTGATAATATCTTAATAACAACAAATCTCAATTCCTAACAATAGGTTCAAAGGAGAAAACTATCAACACCGAGCCAACAATAATCACAAACTGCACACTATGAACCGACATTCCTGAAAACAATAATGTGTAGATAAAGAACAAGTTCAAGTCCCTACTTCACTTGCTAAGCACTGCCTGCACCACTAACAACTGCCTCCTAAACTTTGGGCCTTCTCCCACGATTATTACTGAGACAATAATTCTTAGGAGTCTGTGGAGTGAATTAGATGCACTCCAGCTACTTGGAAATACTGCTGTGAAGCACAGAATGCTTTGGAGTATTTAGACACGTGGGAGTTACAATGCACACTGTCCACTGACTGCAAATCAGTTCCTGAACAACATCGCTGTATTAGCACATCTGGTACAAGGCAATGCACACAAGGAAGTGTTCACAACCAGTCCAGAATTTGATACAGATTAATCAGAAGAGCAATGAAAATATACACTGAAAAGCAAGAGTGGGCACTAACCCTGGGCATAATACTTCACTATGCTCACGGAGCATGCAAAGTTTGTTCTACTACGCACTACGCAAATTGCACGTAGCAGAGTGAATAACTGTACTAATTAACATAGCATAGCAACAGTAAAATAAACACCTTCAAATGCTTTGATAAAGCAATTTTCTATGCTGAAAAGCATATAACCAATTCACAAAAATGAACTTTGAAAATAAAATACCAAGCAATGACAGAGGTGATGATTTTGGAGTCCCCCCTAACCTAGGGGGAGGACCAAGCAGATGCCTTGAACACAAAAAGCATATCATGTGAACGATTCAATGGTGGTCCCTTCCTCCTAGGACCACCCCAAGCACAGTTATGGGCAAAAATACAATCCCAACCAAAGGCCCTGCAAAGCATTATGGGACGAGATTAGCAGTGGGCAGTGAATATTATAGTCTCCAATATCAAAATAATTCTACAAAGAGCTGCAGTTCAACTAGTCGTTACTAGGTGTCCCTCACGAGTCAAATGCAAAAGCATTGAAATTATTAATACATCAAGCTGCAGTTCCACTAGTCGTTACAAGATGTCCCTCACGAGTCAAATGCAAAAGTATTGAAAACCTTTCATGAAGCTTTTGCATTTGACTCGTGAGGGACATCTAGTAACGACTAGTGGAACTGCAGCTCTTTGTAGAATTATTTTGATATTGGATACTATAATATTCACTGCCCACTGCTAATCTTGTCCCATAATGCTTTGCAGGGCCTTTGGTTGGGATTGTATTTTTGCCAATAACTGTGCTTGGGGTGGTCCTAAGAGGATGGGACCACCACTGAATGGTTCAAAAGATGTGTTTTTTGTTTTCAAGGCATCTGCTTGGTTTTTCCCCTAGGTTAGGGAGGATCCTAAAATCATCACCTCTCTCACTGCTTGTTAATTTATTGTTTTCACTTTAGTGAAATGACTATATGCCTTTTTAGCATATAAAGATCTGATCCCTGAAGGGCTGGGCCTGCGTTACTCTGGCTTGACCGGAGCCAGGCTGCGTCACTAAGGGTGAAGGAGACTTGGAGACAGAGCCTCTCCTGTTTTGCCTATCCTAAGGGGTTGGGCCTTCGTTCCCTGGCTTGCCCGGGGCAAGGCTGACATCTCTGGGTGTGGTAGACAGGTCAGAGGGTTCTACCTGGGGGCCACTGGGTTTTCCTAAGGCGGAGGGGCTGGGCCTGCGACTCCTGGCTTGCCCGGGACCTGGCTGATGCTCTGAAGCTGGTGGGGTCCCAGCAAGGCTTTCCCTGCTGCTCGGACTGCGTGGAGCCAGCTAGAGCAGGCTTCGTGCATACATTATTGCAG
Source organism: Calotriton arnoldi (assembly GCA_963921515.1). NCBI lineage: Eukaryota > Metazoa > Chordata > Amphibia > Caudata > Salamandridae > Calotriton > Calotriton arnoldi. The sequence goes on along the minus strand of CAWUFW010001096.1, from coordinate 3,029,255 downwards.
CTGAGTATCCATCCTGATGGAGAGCAGACCTGTGGATACATCATTGCTGCTGAGAGGTCTTCCGTCTGGGAGCAGACTGCAAAGATACACTGTTGCAGTGGAGAAACCTTTCCTGCTGGAGAGCTGACTTCGTCGATACTTTGTTGCAAGCTGAGCACCTACAAGCCCAGGCCGGGCTTTCTCTTCATTCCTGTTCGTGTGAGGCTGCTTTCTGTGCTGCTGGCAGAGAATACATCGTATCGGGAGGCAGGGGGCCAGTCCCCTGTCGGTGCCTGCTCCAGCGCAGGTGGGGGCTACAGGACAAGGTGCACACGTGCGGCTGCCTTTTGCGAGCGTGTCTGGCTTGCATTGTGACACCTGGCGGCTGCCTTAGTGTGTGAACACTTTTTCCTGCCCACGGAGGTAAGGCAGAGGCCTTTTCGTTTTTCTTGTGACTGCATTACATTAACAGACTTGAAGTGGCAGCTGCCTCTTCATTAGAACAAAACGCCGAGACTTGGCTCTCTTTCTTTTTGACTCACGCAGATGTACCTTTAGCTAGGAGCCATGACAACCTCTTCCAGGATGTCAGAGGTAAGCCCGGGCGTAGTTTGCGTAGTAGCACTTCACGTAGCTACGTGAAGTACAGCTTCAACTACACGTAGCTATGCAAATTGCGTAGTGCGTAGCTGTGTGCTTGACTGCACTGTACAATAATTACCAAAAGCAAACTTGTACAGTGCAAGTTAAGATAAAATAAATATCTCTGTCTTTATATGCTAAAAATGCATATAGTCATTTCACTAAAGTGAAAACAAAAAGTTAACAAGCAGTGAGAGAGGTGATGATTTTGGTATCCTCACTAACTTAGGAGAGAACCAACAACCAAGCAGATGTCTTGAAAACAAAAAGCACATCTTATTGAACGATTCCTCCTAGGACCACCCCAAGCACAGTTATGGGCAAAAATACAATCCCAACCAAAGGCCCTGCAAAGCATTATGGGACGAGATTAGCAGTGGGCAGTGAATATTATAGTGTCCAATATCAAAATAATTCTACAAAGAGCTGCAGTTCAACTAGTCGTCACTGGGTGTCGTCCCTCAAGAGTGAAATGCAAAAGTATTGAAAACCTTTCATGAAGCTTTTGCATTTGACTCGTGAGGGACGACACCCAGTGACGACTAGTTGAACTGCAACTCTTTGTAGAATTATTTTGATATTGGACACTATAATATTCACTGCCCACTGCTAATCTCGTCCCATAATGCTTTGCAGGGCCTTTGGTTGGGATTGTATTTTTGCCCATAACTGTGCTTGGGGTGGTCCTAGGAGGAAGGACCACCATTGAATCGTTCACATGATATGCTTTTTGTGTTCAAGGCATCTGCTTGGTCCTCCCCTAGGTTAGGGGGACTCCAAAATCATCACCTCTCTCATTGCTTGATATGTCAAAATTCATTTTTGTGAATTGGTTATATGCTTTTTAGCATAAAAAATTGCTTTATCAAAGCATTTGAAGGAGTTTGTTATTATTATTAAGCCTGGGCGTAGTGCTAGCTGTGTGCTTGACTCACTGCACTGTACAATAATTACCAAAAGCAAACTTGTACAGTGCAAGTTAAGATAAAATAAATATCTCTGTCTTTATATGCTAAAATTGCATATAGTCATTTCACTAAAGTGAAAACAAAAAGCAGTGAGAGAGGTGATGATTTTGGTATCCTCGCTAACTTAGGGAGAGAACCAAGCAGATGTCTTGAAAACAAAAAGCACATCTTATTGAATGATTAGGTGGTGGTCCCATCCTCTTAGGACCACCCCAAGCACAGTTATGGGCAAAAATACAATCCCAACCAAAGGCCCTGCAAAGCATTATGGGACGAGATTAGCAGTGGGCAGTGAATATTATAGTGTCCAATATCAAAATAATTCTACAAGAGCTGCAGTTCAACTAGTCGTCACTGGGTGTCGTCCCTCACGAGTCAAATGCAAAAGCTTCATGAAAGGTTTTCAATACTTTTGCATTTCACTCTTGAGGGACGACACCCAGTGACGACTAGTTGAACTGCAGCTCTTTGTAGAATTATTTTGATATTGGACACTATAATATTCACTGCCCACTGCTAATCTCGTCCCATAATGCTTTGCAGGGCCTTTGGTTGGGATTGTATTTTTGCCCATAACTGTGCTTGGGGTGGTCCTAGGAGGAAGGGACCACCATTGAATCGTTCACATGATATGCTTTTTGTGTTCAAGGCATCTGCTTGGTCCTCCCCTAGGTTAGGGGGACTCCAAAATCATCACCTCTCTCATTGCTTGATATTTTATTGTCAACATTCATTTTTGTGAATTGGTTATATGCTTTTTAGCATAAAAAATTGCTTTATCAAAGCATTTGAAGGAGTTTATTATACTCCTGCTACGCTACGTTTATTAGTACAGTTATTCACTCTGCTACGTGCAATTTGCGTAGTGCGTAGTAGCACAAACTTTGCATGCTTCGTGAGCGTAGCAAAGTATTATGCCCAGGGTTAGTCAGAGGCCTCTAGGGCATTTGATTTTATACCTAACTCAGTTCGAGTTGAGGTTGCACAAGCGCATAGGAAGGAAAAAAATGTGCTCTTTATTGTTGAGGATGTCATCAAGAGAGAATGTGATATTGCAGAGCGTGCTATAGAATGTGTGCAAGACTTTTCGAATAGAGGTATTTTTGACATTACATTTGCGAGTGATTCCATTTGCCAAAGTTTCTTGCATAATGCACAGGCACGTCATGATTGTGGGATTTTGCAGGGGCTCACATTTACGCCTATGTTTGCACCCAAGGAGGTTACGTTAGTAGTGCACATGTACAATCCCTACACTGATCCTCGCCTCATTGAAGTATTTTTGCAGCGATATTGTGCTACTATCAGAGGGGGTCAGAAAATTAAGAATATCTGTGGCATTTGGAATGGCAAGCGAAAATATGTTGTGACTTTTAAAGAAGACTCTAGTGGAGTGCGAGGCTTGGCTCACCCTCCACAGACTTTTGCACTTGGCGCTAACAAGGGCTTCCTAGTTTATTCTGGCCAACCCTTATTTTGCAGATTGTGTCAGCAATTTGGGCATGCAAAAGAACAGTGCTCAGGCTTGGTTTGTAGGAACTGTGGGGGTATGGATCACAAGGCACAGGAGTGTCGTGCCCCCAAAAAATGTAATCTGTGTGGAAGCGAAGATCATCTCTTTAAAGCATGTCCCAAAAGTAAGTTCTCATATGCGTCAGCTGCTGGTTCGCATGGCCACCCTTCCCATACCACCCCTCCCGCTGCCTCTGCTCCTGCTCCATCATCTGCTGAGCCATCTACATCAGCGCAGGCGGACGTCACTGATTCAGACATTTTGGGTATATTTGAAGGTATGGAGATCCGCAAGTGTAGAGTGTCTGAGGGGGAGGAGGTGGAGGAGGAAGAGGGGGAATCTGAGACTGCGGTTGCCCCTTCTTCCCAACCTGAAGAGCCTGACCCCGAGCAAATCCAGCAAGAATTAGAACAAGCAGACAAAGATAGACTTGAGGCAGAGCAAATGAAGCAAGCTATCCTGGAAAAACGTGCACGCCGTGAGGGGCAAAGCACAGTGCCTCATCTACTCCTTGTGCTAATGTCCCAAACCTCAGCCTATCTGCTGAGCCCTCCTCTAGTGATCCTATGAATTTATCTAACTCCTTTATTCCCCCTACAGGTCATGAATCCGATGTGGCTGGCGCAGTCCGGGATCTGCGCAAAGTAGCAGAAGACACAGCTGCCTCTTTAGCCTCAGCTGTAGTGGTCTCTAGTGCAGACGCTGACATGGATCATAGTGGGTGGACCACTTATAATACAAAAAAACGTAAAGTTTTTAAACAAGCGGTGGGCCCAGTTTCAAAAGTGAATACAAGACGGCGCGCATCCTCCTTGGACCGCCCACCAAGAAGGGGGAGGTTTGACCCCCTACTTAACCTCTCGGACTCCGAGGAGGGTATCGGGAATGTTGCTCAAGTTATAGAAGTGCACGATAGTCAGATTATTGATTTGGAGGCTTCACCTAATCTCGAGGCTTTGCTTTCACAGGCTTCATTTGAAGGTCAAGACCAAGACGCAGCTTCACAGTTTGCATGTGTTAATTCTGTTGTGGTACCTGAATCACAAGATTTGTAACATGGCTGTTGTTTTACTTATTATACTCATGGCAGTAACAATTGCCACTTGTAACGTTAGAGGCATGAGTGGAGAATTACGGCAACATATGATCCTTCATTATTGTAAAAATGTACAAGCGGATATCATCTGCTTACAAGAATGTCACTTAGGTTTTAAACCCAATTATTTTTCTTACCAATCCTTATGGCAAAAAGGACCCTCTGCATGGTCGGGAGGGGCCAATAAGAATGGCGGCGTTGTTATTCTTTTTCAGAATAAGCATTGGCAGATACTAGACGAGAAAATAATATCTCCAGGGAGAGCAGTTCTTCTGTCTGTACATATGGACGGAATCCCTTTAAAGATATGTGTGGTTTATGCTCCAGCCAAAAAAACAGAACGTAAGAATTTGTTTTCACTAATCAAGCTTTTTTAACAGGTTCCACGCCATTACTGTTAGTTGGCGACTTTAATTGCATCACACATGGTAAAGACAGGCAAGGGGTGCACACTGAGTACACTATGGATGTAACCTCTAAACTTTTAAAAGCACTCATCTATGACCTAGGCCTTTATGATACCCACAGGAAATTTTGTCCACCAGGGACAGGTTTTACATGGGAAGCAGACCATGGAGGAGTCAAATCGCGTATTGATTATATATTTGCATCCAAGCTGCTGTGTGCACAACATGGCGCCATCACACCTGTTTCCTTTTCAGATCATCACTTGGTGTCCACGTCACTCTCCGTTCCTGCCAGACCTCAAAGGAGTCCAGGCAAGTGGAAACTTAATTGTGCATTATTGGAAAACGAAGAGATTTGTGTTAAATATACCAAGTGTTACTGTAAATGGGCGGCTCGCAAAAGTACCTTCCCTACACTCTATCAATGGTGGCGCTGGGTTAAACACCAAACGCGGATTTTCTTCCAAACACAGGGAAGGGTATTGCACAAGTTGGAGTGGCAGGATTTTCTTAAGTTACAAAAAGACGGGTTTTATTGCAACAATTAGGTGATGCAGGGAAAGATGTAAAGGAAGACATCAGATCACTTGAAACAGAAATGAATACATGGCTTAAAAGGAAAAGCAAAACTACCATTTTTCATTCCAGGGTGAAACATTATCAAGAAGATGAAAAATGTACAGCATTCTTTTTCGCAAGGCAGCTGTCTCTCATAAACTACTAACCACGCTTTTAAATGACAAAGGTGATAGAGTGAATGGGGTAGAACAATGCCAAAAAGTGGCCTATGCATTCTACTCAGCATTGTATGCCTCTCCAAGCACTCCTCCTCCCAAAGAAGACATAGAGTCATACTGTGAAGCCCTCCCAGAAAGTCTTACTGATGAACAAAGAAAGTTTTTGGGGGAACCGTTTGATGGTGAAGACTTTCTCGCAGCTTTGGGAGCAGCACCCAGGGGCTCTAGTCCTGGTTTGGATGGGTTACCGTGGGAGTTTTATAAAAAGTTTTGGGGTTTGCTTTGTAAAGATTTTATGGACATGATTGTACATAGTTTTGAACAGGATGCATTTACCACGGATTTTTCCGCAGGACTCATCACCCTCCTCTATAAGAAAGGGGATGAAACATCTCTTCAGAACTGGCGCCCGATTTCTTTGCTTAACGTGGATTACAAACTGGTATCCAAAGTGTTAGCTCGTAGATTCCGCTCTGTCCTGCGCACTAGTATTCACCAAGACCAAACATGTGCAATAAGGGGACGCACTCTTGTTGACAGTCTCACCATCATTCGAGATGTTCTCCATTACAACCAGGACAGAAACATCCCTTTGGGAATACTGAGTTTGGATTTTCGAAAAGCATTCGATAGTGTTTCACATGATTTTCTTTTTGCAGTGTTGTCCCATTTGCGGGTACCCCCAATATCATGCGAATGTTACAAATATTATACAAACAAGCAAGCAGCAAAGTCAGTATCAATGGTTTTCATACTGAGGCTTTTCAGATACATACAGGAGTACGACAAGGCTGCCCTTTGTCTCCAGCACTTTTTGTGTGTGCTTTGGAACCTTTCTTGTGTAAATTGCGAAGTGACAAGGTAATTAGAGGGGCGTTTGTACCCGGTGGTTCAGCCTCACAGGCCAAAGTCGTAGCATACATGGACGATGTTACCGTCCTATGCACCACTGCAGCATCAGCACGCAGAGCTCTTTTGCATGCTTCATTATTTTCGCCTGTTTCAGGTCTTGCACTGAATATGGAAAAAGTGTGTGTGTCACAGCTGGCCCCTGGGACAGGTTGGCAAATCTGCCTGTGAATACCACCACTGAACCTACAAAGATTTTGGGGCTTTATTTTGCATCTCAAGGGCATATTCAAAAGAACTGGGCAATACTGCATGACAAAATAGTACAGAAAATATCTATGTGGTCTACACGTAAACTCACATTGGAAGGCAAAGCATTGGTTATTAAGGCTGTCTTATTTCCGTTATTGCTTTACACTGCAATGATTTTTCCTCCCTCCCCTCAGGTGTTACAGAAATGTGCAAAAGTGCTTTTACCTTTTTATGGGGGTCAAAAATGGAAAAATTAAGTAGAGACAAAACCTGCAAGCATTGGAGAAATGGAGGGAAAGGTCTTCCGGATCTCAAAACCTTTTTGTATTCTAAATTATTTCGTCATATTATTTCCAGAACAGAGGAAGATATGTCAACCACTGCTAGCTGTTTTACTTGTTATTTTACGGGTTCCATGTTGAGAAAGTTTGGACTTTTTACCTCTTCCAATTTGCGGCCATTGGCTCAAACTGTTCCTCCTTTCTATATGGCCTTGCAGACATTTTTGCACACAATGGACTTAACTGATCTTACCAGAGACATTTGTAAAGACTCTAAACGCTTGAAAAATGCTTTATCTTGTAGAGAAAAACCAGTCATTATAGGGTCTCTTTCAGAAAAGCAGTCACGTGCAGTTTGGCGTATGGTGGGACACAGAGATCTTGGTCACAGCCAAAAGGACATCGCCTGGATGAGCGCCCATGGATGCCTCCCGGTAAAGACATTTCAACATCGTAGAGGCCTCGCTCCCTCCGCACAGTGCCCAAGACCAACCTGTGCCAACGAAGAGACTGTGTATCATCTGCTTTGGGGTTGCCAGTATGCACAGGATTTCTGGACATTGCTTCAGCCTTTCTTGCTTCATATTGCGAACATTACCACTTTGACATTTGAGACTATCCTGTATGGCTGGACCTTGCCTACTTCCCGCTATCCAGCCGCCTGGAGACTTATTAACTGTGGGAAAGAATCCCTTTGGGAAGCAAGGAACCTTATGTTATATCTGCATAAGACTTTTGATTCAAAAACATGCAGAAACCTTTGCCTAGCGAAAATGAACACTTATGTGGTTGCAGACAGAGAACTTTTGGGGGATGATCAGGCTTTGGCCACATGGCAAGTACCTAAATGGAAAGAATGGGTTACTTGAATTTCTTGTTTTTCTTCTGTTGTGCATGACCCCTGCCACCGGGGCATAAGGATTGGCACTTATATAGGTTTTTTATGACAACATAATCTATATCTAGGAAAAATGTAATTATGGACTTTGTTCTGTAACTCATGATCATATTATAAAAAATGTATTTTTCCTGTATGTGTGCCTTTAAACAATAAAGGTTTTCAAAACAGCATATAAAGACAGAGATATTTATTTTATCTTAACTTGCACTGTACAAGATGCTTTTGGCAATTATTGTACAGTGCAGTCAAGCACACAGCTACGCACTACGCAATGTGCATAACTACGTGTAGTTAAAAATTTACTTCACGTAGCTACGTGAAGTGCTACTACGCAAACTACGCCCAGGTTGGGCACGATCCAGAGTCAGGGTTTTATGGTGGATGCCCAAAACCTGTCAAAATTAAAGGGCATATTATCAAGGCCTTTATCGCCGCTTTAGCGGCACTTTTGCCGCTAAAGCGGCGATAATTTTATCGCCCTATTAGCAAGCTGTCGCTAACAGGCGTTAGCGACAGCTTTCAGGCGTTAGAGGCCGCGTTTACCATCGCCTTGCATGTCAGCGATAATTATCGCTAATGACATGCAAGGAAGGCGTTCCCTACTAAAAGCGACTGAAAACAGTCGCTAATCCCACTACCCCCTATTAGCAAGGCAGGCGAAGCAATATAATAATTTGCGCTAAGCGCGTTTATCGCTATATTTTATCTCCTGCTAGTGAGGATGACTTACCTGTTTAAGGTATAGGAGGTGGATTCTAATGCTGAATCCACCTTAGCGATAATGCGAGAATATCGCTGCTTTTCCAGCGATATTCTCACATTTTACCGCTATCGCTGGAAATTTTATCGCTATGGAGATAAACCTTGTTAATAGGGTGTTATCTCAGCGATATTTTCCAGCGATAGGCGGCGTTAACCAAAGTCGCGCTAAGCGCGGTTAGCGATAAATATCGCTATTCCTTGCTAATATGCCCCTAAATACACTCTCAAACCACACTCTTTACATAGCGCCATAAAATGCTAAATGAAACAAATAACTTGTCTTCGTTTTGAAGTACTAATGCACACATTGCCAAAAGAGAAATTGCCTTCATTTTATCTTCAGTCACAACTGTAGGCTGGAACCACATCCTCTCATGATTTCTGTAAAGCTGATGTTTCCTTGCTATCAGTCCAGATAGGAGAGAAAAACCACAGCTGTTGTGCATTGCCCTCGAACTAATATAATTCAACAAATCGGGGCAGTAAGGGCCCTTCCTATCGCATAGGGGGAAGAAGAAACCCCCAGCAATGGAGAAGGAGAGGAGCTGCTTTCATACAGTGGGAGACAGCCCATGATGGCAAAGCAGGGACATTGCTGCACATTACAGCTAGGCCTGGGCAATAAACTCCACGCATTCCAACACCAACACAGAAGTCAGGCAAACATTCGGTTCCTCCATGTAGTGGAATCAGTTACTAAACTGCACCCACAAATGCTTTGATAAAGCAATTTTACATGCAAAAAAGCATATAACCAATTCACAAAAGCAAACTTTGAAAATAGAAAATGGCAGGCAATAAGAGAGGTGATGATTTTGGGATCCCCCCTAACCTAGGGGGATGACCAAGCAGATGCCTTGAACACAAAGAGCATATATATCATGCTGAACGATTCAGTGGTGGTCCCATCCTCTTAGGACCACCCCAAGCACAGTTATGGGCAAAAATACAATCCCAATCAAAGGCCCTGCAAAGCATTATGGGACGAGATTAGCAGTGGGCAGTGAATATTATAGTATCCAATATCAAAATAATTCTACAAAGAGCTGCAGTTCAACTAGTCGTTGCTAGGTGTCCCTCAAGTCAAATGCTTTTGCATTTGACTCATGAGGGACACCTAGTAACGACTAGTGGAACTGCAGCTTGTTGTAATAATTTCAATGCTTTTGCATTTGACTCGTGAGGTACACCTAGTAACGACTAGTGGAACTGCAGCTTGATGTAATAATTTCAATGCTTTTGCATTTGACTCGTGAGGGACACCTAGTAACGACTAGTTGAACTGCAGCTCTTTGTAGAATTATTTTGATATTGGATACTATAATATTCACTGCCCACTGCTAATCTCGTCCCATAATGCTTTGCAGGGCCTTTGGTTGGGATTGTATTTTTGCCCATAACTGTGCTTGGGGTGGTCCTAAGAGGATGGGACCACCACCGAATCGTTCAGCAAGATGTGTGTCGTAAATGGAAGATACACAAGCCAGGTGTATAAATCAGGAGATCTTTATTGTAGCTTAGTTCCAGGATAGATGAGTAGAAGGATATAGGAAGATAAAGCGTAGCCCCACCAGGAGCAGGTTCCTAGCCGCTCAGCCTGGGTTAACCAACTGACACTCTAAACACAGAGAGGCATTCAGGCATTCTATGATGTCATGGTGCATTCCAACAGAGCAGTACAGTGGGTAATGGTAGAGAAGTAGTTTACCACACATCCTCCTTCCTTGGGGAACAACAGCAGAAATAAGGAGAAGGACAAATGAGATACCTCAGAAATAACATGAGCATGAAATGAACACATCGAGATGCAAATATCTAATGGTGTAGTACATGAGGTATCGGGAATAACACAGGCATGAACAGAAATGCATTAAAATGCAAAACATCATTGAATGTATTAAAATTGCAAATATCATTAATACACGCCCCATCCCCCTCCCTTAGGGAAAAACAAAGCAAGGCTTAGATGGAAAAAAAAAAACACTGCAACAGAGAAGGGTGGTCACACCCACTACCTCCCCATACGCGGGTACACCACAGGGTAGTCACCCTGGTAAACAAAAGTGGGTGTTGACACTGGCCCTTGAGAGAAAAACAACATCCCCAAGAAAAGGTACAACAGGGGAAATATTCACTCTAGATAACCAGAAGAGTGCAACCTCCACAAGAAAGATACACCAGAGAGAAAACGCTCTGGAAAGGACAAAAGTTCCCCTAATTAAGGTAGAAGGCATGCTGACACTTGAAAACTAGGATAAAAGGTCAGTTAAGAGTAGCGGAAGAGGTCTAAACACTAGAGAGAAGCTTCTCACTCAAAGTCCTACGAACATGAAACCCTTGGCCACGAGTTCAAAGCAGGTGGACTTCGGCAGGAGCATAGTGTCCACATGAAATGATGCCCCATGAGTAGTAACCCTAGGAACTGACCAAACAACATCCACCAAAAATAGGGAACAACGCAGGGTACTGACCCTGGAAAATTACACAACCTCCCCTAGGTAGGGTACACCACAGAGTAATCACCTTAGAAAACAAAAGTTATGGTAATCACCTTAGAAAACAAAAATTGGGCATAGACTGGCCCCACAACCTCCCCAATGAAGGGTACACCATAGGGTAAAACAACACCCCAGGAAGCAAAAATTGGGCATTGACTGGCCCAACAACCTCCCCAATGAAGGGTACACCATAGGGTAAAACAACACCCTAGGAAACAAAAACTGGGCATTGACTGGCCCAACAACCTCCCCCATAAAGGGTACACCGTAGGGTAACACAACACCCTAGGAAACCAAAAATTGGGCATTGACTGGCCCAACAACCTCCCCCATAAAGGGTACACCGTAGGGTAACACAACACCCTAGGAAACCAAAAATTGGGCATTGACTGGCCCAACGACCTCCCCAATGAAGGGTACACCGTAGGGTAACACAACACCCTAGGAAACAAAAACTGGGTACAGCAGGGTAAGCATCACCCTAAAAAAAAAACTGAATTAAGTTACTGACTGCACACACGACCTCACCACGACAAAGTATGCCACATGTACAAAGGGCACCATATCTTGAATGAGAAACAGCGACCACCCACTAAACCTGCTCAGGACAGGGTACACCACCCCCATGACCTCCCCAAAGATGGGTACACAGTACAGTATAAACTGGAAGGAGGGCTGCCCTATGACTGATATGAACCCTATAAACAAACTACGACCTTAAGGGCACGGACACTAAAAGGAGACATGCATTATAATGACTAGCAATATAATGAAAAGAAAGTCTCGAGCTCCGGTGAGCGGTCTCTCACCCGAGGTCTTCAGCCCGACGTGAAGTCCTTGTTAAAAGGTTTGGTGAAGATGTCGCCAACCAGCTATTTAAGCAGTAGACTTCATGAGCGCAGTTATTGACCCTTTGCGCGTGGTGATGAGGGGAAACCGGCAGTTCACCAAGAAGAAAAACTGTAGATGCAGCGGAGCAAGAAAATCACCAACCGCTCTAACGAAATGCCCCATGCCATGGCTCTTGACTGAAGGAGGACGCCGCCTCAGGGCACCGCACAAGGGCAAGTCTTACTGAGGAGAAAGTGACGGAAGCACTAGAATGTCTCAATGCGGCATGACGACGACGTTCTAATAAACTTTATTGTCCGCAATGAACAAGACGTGGTTGGCATAAGGTGTACCAAGCTGGAAGGTGCATATGATCTCTGGAGACTCCAAACATAAGATGGCGGCACGCAGCGTAGGCTGCACCGGGTGGCTCTCGGCACGTTCGTGCTGCCCAAACGTCCATAACAACAGGAAACTTTGCCAGGCAGCAGACGTCATGAAAATCGAATGGAGACATCCCAGAAGAACTGTAATCAGGTAAGGCTGCGCGCGCTCCAACTTGTATACGCAGGCAGTGCACAGCTCGTGACAAGTTTGAATGGGTGACAACGGTTCAACAGCCATGGTGCAACCGTAACCACTTAGGACAACAAAATGGGCAAAAAGGTACTCACAGTTAGTGAATAATACCGCGAAAGTAGTCTCTAACTGAAGTATGTGAGCGGTGCCGATTTTCCCCACAACGCGTAGCTCCCTTTGCTCTGGAGTGCCGAGGAGTAAACAATTCAGGATCCTCAGCAATCACTTGAGTAGCCTCTCTCCACAGGCTTAAACCAACAGCCTCTGCCTATTTTTCCAAGTGTAACGCCTCACAGGGGTGCCGGTTTTCCCCAGCACACGTCGCTGGTGCCAATTCCCAAGCACCAGTTGTTACTGCCAACCCAAATCAGTAGCCTGTCTCACGAGTGTAGTAAGGACAGCAGGGCAGGAGTCACACTTCCAAGGCAGCAGGATGTCAGTAATCACCACAGTAACTGTTTGCAGACTGGTGGTGGAAGGTGAAACGCCCAGGTTGTAGGCTGTCCAGGTGGTAGGGGACACTGGTGGGGCTAACCAGGGCGTTTCTTCAAGGTTTCAATGTCTTGGTTTCCTTTTCCTTAAACTTTTAGGCTCTTGGTTCCTTAGTTCCTTTGTACAGGGCCTTCCTTACTCCACGCATAGGTTCTTCAAGATCGTCGCCAAAAATGTCGTAACCACTCTCGTCGCCAAAAATGTCGTAAATGGAAGATACACAGGCCAGGTGTATAAATCAGGATATCTTTATTGTAGCTTAGTTCCAGGATAGATGAGTAGAAGGATATAGGAAGATAAAGCGTAGCCCCACCAGGAGCAGGCTCCTAGCCGCTCAGCCTGGGTTAACCAACTGACACTCTAAACACAGAGAGGCACTCAGGCATTCTATGATGTCATGGTGCATTCCAACAGAGCAGTACAGTGGGTAATGGTAGAGAAGTAGTTTACCACAATGTGCTCTTTGTTTTCAAGGCATCTGCTTGGTTCTCTCCCTAGGTTAGGGAGGATCCCAAAATCACCACCTCTCTCACTGCTTGCTAAATTTTCATTTTCGTGAAATGACTATATGCATTTTAGCATGTAAAGACAGAGATACTTGTTATTTTGCCAACAGTATATGAGGTTACGCCCACCCTTAATTACAGCAAAGGAAATGATACAGGAGGAAATGGATGTTATATGTGTTATCACACACATAAGAGTACAAACAGGGACCCCATATGCTACAAAGCCATAACCACTGTGGTGCTGACTCCATATTAAATACCCCTGTGGCACCTCCACTAAAGCAGAAACTGCGTAAAGGTCCCCACTGCCATCAAACTAAATGAAACTCATCAATGCAACCATTACAGTAAGGGATTATAGAATACAATATAAGAGCATAAGATAATTACAGCCTTCCCTGATTTTAAAAGATTTCAAAACGACAGTATACAAATCGAATGGGTGCTATTGATGGGGAGGCATGTTAGTAATGCTTATTACAGTGGGGTTTAATGAAGAGGCGTCTTAAGTCTCCATATCAAACTCAATAAAAATGACAAAGTGCCGTAGTTACAAAAATCCTGTTCAGCCGGCCTCTGTAAGGAACTCCTTGTTATGTCACCCTGTTTCACCCACCATCCACCCACAGCATGTACATGCCACAAACAACATGAAAAGGCATCAGCGATTCCAGACATGACCTGACAATCTGGATGTCCTATTGTTAACAGTGGGGACGGAGGGCCTGATTCACAGAACTAACTTACGTCAAAAACGTAAAGTTAGTACCTTTTGGTATTCACAGAATACACTTACTCATTTTGGTATTCACAGAATACACTTACTCATTTTGGTATTCACAGAATACACTTACTCATACTAACTTTATGTCCGCACTCGGGCCGGAGATTCCGGCCCGGTGGTGGAGATTCCGGCCGTTTGTGGAGATTCCGGCCCGGAGGTGGAGATTCCGGCCGTTTGTGGAGATTCCGGCCGGAGATTCCGGCCGTTTGTGGAGATTCCGGCCATTTGTGGAGATTCCGGCCGGTTGTGGAGATTCCGGCTGGTGGCGGAATCTCCACAAACGGCCGGAATCTCCACAAACGGCCGGAATCTCCACCTCCGGGCCGGAATCTCCACAAACGGCCGGAATCTCCGGCCCGAGTGCGGACATAAAGTTAGTATGAGTAAGTGTATTCTGTGAATACCAAAATGAGTAAGTGTATTCTGTGAATACCAAAATGAGTAAGTGTATTCTGTGAATACCAAAAGGTACTAACTTTACGTTTTTGACGTAAGTTAGTTCTGTGAATCGGGCCCGGAGTGTTTTGCCAGTGAAGTGCGACTGCTTCGTATTTCACATTTTCCGTTCCCTTCCGAATTATTTACTTGTCAAATCTTGCTGCCTAAATCAAAATCTCTTCCCAGAACTCCTTTGAGCCTCTTATTAATGCCCTGACTTAAAGTGGGGACATCCAAATTGTGCGCTTGCTCCTCTGAGGTGGCGGCAACAGATATATTTGGGGTGCTTTGTGGAAGTCAAGTGCATACCTTGTAGAACGCAAGAGAGACCTGGCCAAGCATCTCTTTTATCAAGATGTCATGTTCACGACAGTCAGCCCTCCTGAAGCTCGAATTGGAGGCTGCCTGCTTTTCCGCTAGTCAGTGGGGGAGGTGCTTTAAAAATAAGCTTCGTGTGTGATTGCAGCAGCTCCGATCGGAGCACCACAGCTGGTCTTCTCCAGATACCGGCCATGAGGAAGTTAAAAGCGAAGTGGAGAATGAGAATTGTTAAAGGGGCAGGCACCGCAGCAAAGCGGGATGGTTTTGGGGGAAGTGAAAAATCTTCTCACTTTGAAGTCTGAGAAAGAAAATTACCTTGAAAACTAAAATAGCGTCTGACATTTGATCTCCATTTTTGAATGGACAGCAAATGTGAGGAGATAAGAATTACAGCCCCGTTTACACAAACTGAGCTCGGAGCAACTGAAAACATCCAGCACGGGTGTTAAAGCCTCTTACCCAAAGGGAAAAGTAGTCCCTAAACAGATGTTAAAATTGGAAACTGGAAGCCTGCAAGTCCTGGGGGCCTACTCCGTGGGAGTGAACAACCAAAGAAAAGGAGGGTCTAATAGGACGGATGAACCACTTAGAAGCAAGGATTTTTTAAGGACACTGAGAGAAGCCAATGAAAAGTAGCAAAGCCCACAAAGAAGTATATACTAAAGTATATACAACAGGTCTCGAATGCTCGACCTAAAAAGGCTTCCTCTGCTAAAGGCAGTTCTTTTCAGGGAAATATCACAGAGAAGAACTGAAACAAGCATTGGCATAGCCAATAGGTCTCGCCTTTGGGACCTTATAAGTGTTTAGCCATGCAACAGTTGATGTTGTTGCACCAAGGATATTGTACTGCATAACTAAATACTTATAAGGTCCCAAAGGCGAGACCTATTGGCTATGCCAATGCTTGTTTAAAGTAATGTTCGCGAATCTAGAATGGTTTCTGGGGTGAGCTGGGGCCATCTGAGAATGCTACAGAACACAAAGTCCATTCATTCAGAAGTGCCTGGAGACACTAGCATCCTTCTTTGAGGCACGTTTGTAGAGCTAGGTGATTTCTTTCTCAGCTTGGAAGCTGGTGAAAGAGCCAAGTGAACTAAAGATTCCACTGTAGAGTAAACACGTGATCACATAACGTGCAAAATGCTCGGATACCTTCGGGTCTAGCTAGCGCTATACAAATCTCAAAATAATAATAACAGGCTCCAAATTCCGTCTTTCATCCTTCCGGGTCGAATAAAATGAGTAAGATTGAGTTTGGTAGTAATGTACATATCAGTGCCTAGATACCAAACAAATGGCAGACAGCGCTATGTACAGTTAATTGTGTTATTTTTGTCTGGCAAAACCGTACATAAGTTCGCTCAAAAATACTTTTTCCGGGCTAACTAAACAATTTTACATTAAAAGTAATACCTGTGACGTACACATTCCTTGCACTGGCTGTGTTTTCAAAAACTTAAACCGGCGCGAAATATTTCACGAGTCTCAGGACACACATAGTGAGCTCACTCCCCCAGCTGGGGAAACGAGGTGCAAGCGGCACCGAATGGTGAAAAACAGAGGTGAAATGGGCAGCACCGACCAAAGGCGCGGCCTCTGAAGTGCTGTGGCAGATTTAACACCCGATCTGTGACGTGGCCGAGGTGCGAATGGCGGCGGCACAAGCTACAGTAAAGGTCCCGGAGAGAAGACTGCAGCAACATGCGGCAGATGAAGAGCGCGAACGACAAAGGAGAAGTGGGAAGGTGAGAAGCCAAACAAGGAAGGGGCAGAGGGATCGGGTTGCAGAGTCTATGGCCAGAGATCAAAAGATAGCAACACAAGAGGAGCCTTGGAGTGACGAGGCGCTAATTGTCTGTCCTGCAGATGGGCGCGGGGAGGAAGGAACCGGAACGAACGGCAGGCTGCAGTAATGAGCGTCATTCAATATGTGTGGGAGAATGGACGAGGGGCACTCACTGCAGGCGCACTGCCGCCGTGCACCAGAGGGCTGCGCAGGCGAATAAATAAACACGTGCCCGCAGTGAGATTGCTCGTTTCTGGCTTTAATAGGAAAGTTATCAGAATACATCACTCAGGAGGAGGTCGCCAAAAGTTAGGCAAACTTGCACACACGTTAACGGCATGGCCACGCCCACTCTCATCCGGCGTCTAACTTGGGTGCACTCAAAGAAAGATGAAAATAGATGTACACTACTGATAGAAGACAACCGAGACGTGGAGTCGTCCCTCGAGGCAATTCCTTACTCAAAAAGCCCCAAAACGCCATCACCGTTGCTGTGTTTTCAGGATACGTGTGCGCAGAGCCCTCGGCAAACGGAGAATAATAGGGGAGATAAAAGGTGTCAAGTAAAATATTTCTGCTAGTGACAAGTGTGTGTTAATGGGTGTCCCAGAACACATACCGCTTGAACCAGGGTGGCTCAGTGAGTTAATATTTGTGGCGATCATCCTGGAAAAGCTGCTCAGCCTTCCATCTTTACGAAGTCGGTAAACTGCTTACAATTGCATTAGGTATTAGTAAGACCTAATATTTACAACTCTTGGAGACCGCCGAAGTGTGGTATGAAGCGGTATATTAAACAGAAGTCAAACACTATTTTTATTTCCAGTAGTATTTAAAAATGGATGTCACAGTGTCGCCTCCAGCTCAAAGCCAGAAAGAATATAATCTTCGGATGTGTGTGGAAGAGAGACAATAGAATCTTTTGATGTCGAGTCAAAGCTAGTCACATACCAATCAATCCATTCACTCCTCTCCTGAAGTGTAAGGTGAAATACCCAGCAACAAGCATTGGCCGCGCGGCCGTGAAACTGACACGGCCGCGCGGCCGTGAAAGTGAAAGTAATCGCGGGTTTTGGAAGTGCAAACAGTGGCTTTTGCTGGCGACCAGCTTGCGTTCACGCGAGCGTCCAGATGGCGAGGGAAGCCATATGGCGCCTGATCGCGCGTGCACGCTCGCGTGAACGCAGGCTAGTCGCCAGCAAAAGCCACTGTTTGCACTTCCAAAACCCGCTTACTAAAACTCTCGCCAGAGCAGCGCATGCGCTGGCTCAGGCGAGACCTAAAAACGACTTCTCCCATTCATTAACATTTGTAATTCTGCTGTTAGACCTGCCTTTCACATTGTCTGCAGGCACAAGTATAAGGCATTGTGAAGTCACTACTGAAATGTAATACTTTCTTACATAACTATAACTATGTTCATGTCTTACTGCAGGTGACTAGAAATGTTACAAATAGACTATCATAAGACAAGCATTTGCAATGCAATCGGTCTCGCCTTTGGGACCTTATATGTATTTAGCTATGCAGCACATTAGCCTGGATGCTGAAACATCAACTGTTCTTTAACATGGAGGGAAAGTAAGCACCAAACTGTGTGACACGCCTGGTATTGGAACACATGGAGAGATATATTGCCTTTCGCAGGGAAATGGTATAGTCCAAAGCTCTGTTTTTAATATAAAAGCAGGGCCTTCGGTGGTCATATCACTGAAAATAGAAGTTTTGAAAAAAATATTATTGTCTACGGGTGCTCGTGGAATACAATTTTTATGGACTGGAATCTAGAGAATGCTAAAGTGATTCTGGTATTTTACTGACCTCTGCTGGTCGTTTTCTATCAAGAAAGTTAAATAGAGGCAATTTCCAGAAAAATTAAAAAAAGAAAGTCCCTCAGCCGAAAGCAATTCTGGTATTTTACTGACCTCTGCTGGTCGTTTTCTATCAAGACAGTTAAATACAGGCAGTTGAACAGAAAAAAAAGTCCCTAAGCGGAAGCAGACAAGTCTACTCCTAGGGTTGATCTCCAGAGCCCACAAAGTACATACACATATAAGTATATACTAAAGTATATACAAGAGGTCTCGAATGCTCGACCTAAAAAATGGAGATAGGTTTTAAAGATGTTTTGAAGGCGCAAGTGTATTTATGCGTCCTGATTAAAATTAGTCAGTTCATTTGATGCAAAAGTAATACTTAACATATGCCATTTTCATATTTTCACCAGAAACATCCTCCATTCAAATTAAAATGTTTTATTGCAAAACATTACATTCTGTGTCCTTTTTTTATTAGTGTTGCTGTTTATGTTGTAGTACAAGTATTATATTTTATAATTACATTATATATATTTTACATTATTCTATTGCCTTGCATTGTTGTCACAGTGTTGTTACAGTGTGGTGTGACATTATATCAGTGAATTTAGGCCTCATCTACCAACTTATTTTGCAGTTGCATATCCTAATATTCGCAAAATATGTATGTTTGTGATGCAAAATAGGCTTTTACTATGTACTACGTAATCCCATTTTAGGACTCTGTAAACTTTTACCGACTCCTAAAATAGGATTGCAAATAGATACCGATTTGCAATTTGGAAAAGGTGCGCTGTAGGGATCCCTTCTCCATTGTGAATCGCATATGATGTTTAAATGTTTTGTGACCGTAATCCTGTCGCAAGACATTGAAAAATTACCCACTCCATGGTTTAGGGTGGTAATTTATTCGCAAAAGGGACCCCTTCTTCTTTGTAAGTATAAAAAAAAAATCACATCATTTAAATACAGTCACAGACATGGTGGTCAGCTGTCCCCCAGCAGGGCACCATCCCTCCCTGCGATTGCATCCACTCGGAGTAAGCTGCAATTTGAGACCTCCCTCATTAAAACTAATGAGGTAGGCCGGAATTTGAGCCCCTCCGAATAACCTATAAGTACATATGCCAGTTTGCAAAGTGCAACACTGGTCATAAAATACTGGTTTTGTGACCAGAGTTTTGTACATCAAGCCCTCAGCACTGTATAATGGAGATGATATGAATCACATATCAATGTTTTAGCATGGACAAATGAATAAATTCAATTTTCGCAGTTTATTTCATGAATCAGTGGCACATACAGTATTCGGATTTGCCTTTAGGGATTCCCGTAGGTTTCACTGTGCTTATACTTACAGTCATTTTTGTTGAATCGAACAAGAATATTTGATTCTATTTCAATATATTTATATATTTATGGATTAGTGTCTATATAATTTGCTTTTATTATTAGGAGAACGCAACAATAGGAAAGTGAAATTTACTTTCTCTTTTATTGAAAAAGTGTCAATTACATTAAAGACTCTTTTGTTAATTAAGTCTGGTTTCAGCCAAGGTCTATTGATTTTACTAAAAGTATGTTTATAATATATTTACTTATAGGGCTTCCGGCAGGCCCTCTTCATCCATGGGCCAGTTGTTTTGCCATTCACATTTTAGTCTGCCCCTTAAAGCACAGAGCATGGGGCAATTGGTCAGTCCACTTCAGCCTTTGTCACACGTCAGTTTGAGTGACAGCATTCTGCCCTTTCACAAGCAGCACATCCACACATAAAGCAGTTAGGGGTGGGTGAAAAATTCTGCTCCGCCGGTGGAGTTTGCAGAGTTTTGCCCACTTTGCGTTCCGATTGGAGCTTGGCGTTTCGGCAAAACTTCACCCACCGCTGCATGGCGGAGTTTTTTCTCATGTGTGGCGCGAATGAGAATTTGCGTCCCCTAGAGTGATTTTCGGGTGCTAGAACGCCTCCCAGCGAGATTTCTCAACGCGGGCAGTCATGGCAGGTCGCGGCCATTCACATTGAGAAAGCTGCCGCTTAAGTAGAATATCCACTCGAGTGGCAGAAAGAAGCACGGCCCTCTGGTGCGCCATGTGGTGCAGTGCGCGCTGATTTTACAGTGCGGAACAAGCTCCCAGCGCTAAAAGTCAGTGCAAGCAGCGTGACGAGCTGAATTCCACCCACTTGCGGAAACACGCAGAATATTTTTTGTATTTGTTTTTTTGTAGATTGACGAGGGCCTGGCCGCTTCCCCAACAATAAAGGTTGGCAAAAACATGACAAAACAGAACAAGTATTGACAAAGCATCACGCGCTGTCAGCTAACACCAGACTAACTAGTTTTGCCATTGCTTATTTTATATTAGCAATTGTTTCTGTGGGAATTAAAGTTTTTTTCTGCAAGTTGAGCGAAGTCAGCCTGTGTCTCCTCAGAATCAAACTCCGAATTAATAGTGCAATTTAAAACTCTATAATTTACGAAACAGCTAATTAAAGCATTTACAGCAGTGGTAATAGATGGATTTTGGGTTTGTTTGGGGCATTTTCCAACCTGTGCATCACGATTTAGAAGCTGACCCTAAAGAGGCTTCTACAACACAGCAACCAATGAAACGGAGCTTTAATTTCCTGCAAAAGCACCAAGGAGGGAATCCCATATTTTGGTTGAGAATCTCTGTGTCTTTTTCTTTCATTTTGTTCAGTGTGTATGGAACAGCAGGACAAAAGAAGGGGTACACAAGTAAGCTTAAAACCCTCAAGGGCGGGAAGCTTATTAAGGGAGAGAGTCAGGAATGTTTTGGTTTACCTTACTTAGATTTACCTTGAAGAAAAACAGCAACTATTTCTATTCTAAATAATTAAACATGCAATTCATCAAATAAACATTCCAAAGTTTAAAAAGACATATTAAATTTAAAAAAGCAGTCTCATGGGGAGGAGCCAGACAGTCAAAAAGTGAACTGATCACCATCACTACTATCAATTACTGGGGGTGGGCGGAACTCGCAGAGTTTCACTTCACGGAATTCCGCGGAGTTACATAAAAACTCTGCAAGATTCTGCAGAGTTATGCAAGCAGGCGGAACTAGCATGTCGTGCTGACTTTTAGTACTGCTGTGTTACAAGCATAACCCGGAGAGGGCAAAGCTCCTATTGATTACTAAAATCATTATTTTGACCAACTAACCCAGGCAAATGCATGTTTCTAAAATCTTGAAGTTTGGGTGGTCAAAGTTATTCTGTATAAGAAAGCCTAGGGCATTGCCATATATGTGCCACACAATCCATAGTGGTGTGGCACTTTTATCTGACTAGTGTCGAAGATCTATTGTGGATAATACGAAACTTACAGTGAGTTTTGGATCAGCCCATTCTTACCATTAGGGCATGCCATAAAGCATAGGGGCATAATAGCAAGACCCATGTCAAAATTATCGCCGTTTTAGCGGCAGAAAACTGCCGCTAAAACGGCGATAATGGGCTTGCTAATATGCGTTATGGAATTCCAATAGAAGCCCAGGTTAGATGTCCTGCACATCTAACCTGGGCTTCTATTGGAATTCTATAACGCATATTAGCAAGCCCATTATCGCCGTTTTAGCGGCAGTTTCCTGCCGCTAAAACGGCGATAATTTTAACGTGGGTCTTGCTAATATGCCCCATAGTTTCTTTACCATTCTTTAGACTGGAGGAATCCAGGCTCCCACTGTTTGTATTCACAGAACTCCCTTTTTCTTTCTGCGCTCTATGGGGAGACGTGTTTTCTTGCTCTCGCCCTCGTGTGCTGCTTCCCTAGTCAACTCTTTGCTGTGTTTGCTGGGTGTTGTTCCTGCCCCCCCCCCCCAGCTGGTCCATCGCTTTGCTAGCTTTTTTCCATTTTTCTTTTTTATAATTAATGCAACCCCCACCCAGCTCCTCTGTTGTACTCTCCCACTGCTGTCGCTAATCGCCGGCCTTTACTCCACCCTACTCAGCCCCCACCTGCTCCACAGTAGGTCCGCCCTCCGCATCTCATTCTTTTTTAATCTTCTTTTAATGTTTTAATGGTTTGACAGTGCCAATTTTCTGTCAGGCCTCTCCTTTAAGAAAATATATCGTAAATGTAAAAAAATCCGTATTTGTAAAGCGCAAACTATTCACCCTTACGGGTCTCAAGGCGCTGGGGGCCGTCGTGGAAATTAAGTGAGCTATTGCCCAGAGTCACCTGGTGCTGAGCTGAGCTGCCGCCGGAGATCGAACCATGAGCCCTGTGCTCCGAAGTCAGCTGCCCTGGCCGCTGCACCACCACTGATAGCCTATTGGTGGTGGTCTCGCCACCGAGTAATGACCCCCAAAGTATGAATGATTGCATGGCCGGCTGTTTCCGCCGGCCAAGCAGTCATGCGTACTTTGCATATTCCCCACCAGGCTGTAATGGACAGCCTGGTGGGGAATATGCACAGGCTCCCTGTCCTGATCTGAGCGCCGATCCACGGCGCTCAGACCAATCACAACGCTGCTTTGCTGTGTTGTGATTGGCTCAGGGGAACCTGTGTGCCAGGTGCTTCCTGCAGCTTCTTCCAGACTGGAGTCAGGAAGAGAAGATGAGCGGAGGAGAGATGCGGCCATCGGAAAGGTAAGTGGTTTAAAAAAAAAAAAATTCAACCTTAGGGAAAGCATTGTTGGATTGATGTTGGACTTTAAGTCCAACACCTTCCCTACTGTTGCGCAGACTGGAGTTGGAATAGTAAATTATACTATTCCAAAGTTCAGCGCTTTCCCTAAGGCAAGTCGTTGTAACGACTTGCATGGTAAAGGAATGCATTGTGAAGACGCATTTGTGGATCGGACAGCGTTGTTAAGGCAGGCGTGGTAAATGCCTGTTTGGTGCCGACATACAAGCGGGCGCAGGAATAAACACCCCTCAACACTTCACCCTCTAACCGTAATCAGGACTAAAGGTAGATTGATGGACAGACTTGCCTACGTAGGCCTTGATATTAAGGAGCATCGAATGACCCACAAATCCCCCAATAGGGTTCTTAAGTGCCTTCACTGATGCTAATCTGGAGCTAGCTAAGATCCTGTGAGGATTGTCCATTGTGGCAGGCTCACTCACAGAGTCACCCAGTTGTTTGAAGGCTTTGACTCTTTCGACCCCCACAATATTTATCGTTCTCCTGGCTAGCTTGTTTCTTGAAGGCCATTTTCTTTGTCTTGGAGGTATTTACGGTGATCAGGAAGCACTTCTGTCCCTCTAATGTCCCCTGCTGCTCGTCTTCCACAGAACCCCTTACCTCACTGTGACAACCCTGTCTGAGGACACCATACCTCCCCCACCTCACCCATAGTACTTCTAATCTCATCGACATATCCCTGAGCCTGAGGAGACCACCTCCTTCTCTCCTCTCCTCCCCAGTACCCCTTACCTCACCGAAAGAACACTGTGACTGAGGACACCATCTCTCCTCTCCTCTCCCCTCCTCTCCTTTCCTCTACATTCCGCTCCTCTCCTCCCCTCTCTTTCCCTCCCCTCTCTTCTAGTCTCCTCTCCTCTCCTCGCCTCTCCTCTCCTCTCCTCCTCCTCCTCCTCCTGTACTACTGTACCCCTTACCACCCTGACATAACTCTGTGCCTGAGGACACCACCTCCCTGCTGCTCCACTCCCCTTACCTCACTGACATGTCTCTGTACCTGAGGAGACCATCTCTCCTCTCCTCTCCTCTCCCCTACTCTCCTCTCCTCTACATTCTGCTCCTCTCCTCCCCTCTCCTCCCCTCCCCTCCCCTCTCCTCTCCTCCCCTACACTCCTCTCCTCTCCTCTCCTCTGCTCTCCTCTCCTCTACTCTCCTCCCTTCCCCTCCTTTCCCCTCCCTTCTCCTCTCCTCTCCTCCCCTCCTCTCCCCTCCTCTCCTCCTCCTCCTCCTCCTCCTGTCCTACTGTACCCCTTACCACCCTGACATAACTCTGTGCCTGAGGACACCACCTCCCTGCTGCTCCACTCCCCTTACAGTACCCCTTACCTCACTGACATGTCTCTGTAAATGAGGAGACCATCTCTCCTCTCCCCTACTCTCCTCTCCTGTACATTCCGCTCCTCCCCTCCCCTTCCCTCCTCTCCCCTCCTCTCCTTTCCCCTCCCCTCCCCTTCCCCCTCCTCTCCTCTCCTCTCCTCCTCCTCCTCCTGTACTACTGTACCCCTTACCACCCTGATATAACTCTGTGCCTGAGGACACCACCTCCCTGCTTCTCCACTCCCCTTACAGTACCCCTTACCTCACTGACATGTCTCTGTACCTGAGGACACCATCTCCTCATCTCCTGTCTCCCACAGTACCCCTTAACTCAGTGACATGTTTCTTACACAGATTACGGCACTACCAGTACTCTCAGCCAGCTGCCCCAGTACATTCTCCCTCACTTGCATCCCCCCAACACCCCCTAACCTGGCCCAAGCTGGCACGAGCGGTGTCACTAGCACAGAGCAGGGTCCGATATCTTAACACTGGCTCCAGAGAGGGGACTTGGGCCCCTTTCTGAGCTCATTTCAGGCTATTCAGCTGATGCTTTGTACTAAAAGGCACCAGAGCGACGGCTGTGATTCTGCCCAGCTCAGCAGGGAGGGCTGCAATGCAGCCATTTAACCTCTGGACATCCATCTGCAATCACAGGCCCCGGCTTTGTGTCCCAGGGAAGGGCTCATTGACTCCGTGCAAAGCCTTTTCTCACACCGGGGACCCCCATTCGCTGATCTCCCCTTTCCTCTCCACCTTCTTCCTCACACCGGGGACCCCCATTCGCTGATCTTCCCTTTTCTCTCCACCTTCTTTCCTCACACCAGGGACCCCCATTCCTTGCTGTACCCCTCCTCCACCTTCCACAGTCTTTCCTCACACTACACCTCTCCCTTCCCTCCTCCCCTTTCCACTGTCTGCCTGCGTTCACTTCTCTCACCTCCCTTTCTCTCCCTTTGTTGCCTTAATCTCAGACAGATTGAATTTTACTGAGATGCAAATGGTGGGGCTTTTGGGACTTTTCTACATTTTAAAAAGCAAAAACAAAATACATGAGATGAAAAGGCGCATTTTAAAGACCAAAGGGAAAATAATGGAATGTATTCAACTCTTTTGACAAACATTTCATGATTTTTTAAATCGAAGTTTTCACATTTGTAAGACTAGGCAGACAAAGAAATGAAATATTACATTCAATGTGGAGCAGTTGGCAAGTACATTTTATGTGGGCAGTAATTTCCTAATGTCTGATTAAGACAAACACAGCAGCATTGCACTGTTCATAAACCAGAAGTGAGCAACCTTCAGAGACTGCAAAGATGTCACATTCTTATGATCCTGCAGGTTGTAAAGGTGGATCAGCAGCAATCAGTGAAACCTCTGATCATCAGTTCTGGGTGAGCTGCTGCAGTTCATTTGTCAAAGAAAACATATGTCTGACAAGAGACAGCCAAGCTGTGAGCTGAGCAGTGAGAGCAGAAGTCAGCAGAGAGACAGCAGCCTCCAGCTGCACACTCACCACCAGCACCCTGCCCATGCATGCAGTTACCCCAGTGCAGATCACCATTCACCAGGAGGACCTGCCTGCAGGGGGAAAGATGGGCATGCAGAACAAGTGCTGTGCAACCTGCTCCAACCAGGCTGCCTGGGGACATGTTCTACCAGTGCTTAATTTGTAAGAAAATTTGGTATTCTCATTCCTTGAATCATTCTTACTCTCTCTGTCGCTATTTTCCGCACTCCTTTCTCAATTTTATGCCCTAAATACTGGACTTCTTTCTGACAAAACTGTAATTTTGAAGGGGACACTTTATGTCCTCTTTTCTCCAAATGGTTCAGTAAAGCAATTGTGTCACTTACACATGCTTCTTTGGTTTTCGATGCCACCAATAGGTCATCGATATACTGCACCATCACTGATTTTTCTGGCATTTTTAAGTCTTCCAGAGATTTCTTTAGAATCTGATTAAAAATTGAGGGGCTTTCTGTATACCCCTGAGGAATTCGGCACCATGCCAAAATACGCTCTCCGAACCGGAATGCAAATAATGTCTGGCTATCTGGATGCAAAGGAATAGAGAAAATGCGTGACATAAATCTATCACAGTGTACCACTCAGCTTCATGTGGAATTTGATATAGAATTACTGCAGGGTTTGGCACTATTGGACAACATGGTACAACTATTTTGTTGATCTTTCTCAAATCCTGTACTATTCTATATGTTCCATTTGGCTTTTTCAGTCCCATTATAGGTGAATTACATGGACTGCTCATGATTTCTTTCAGAATTCCCTGTTCAATCATCTTATTTATCACAGGAGTTATTCCTTCAATTATTTCTGGAGTTAATTTGTACTGTGGTGTGTTTGGATAAGTTATCCCTTCTTTCACTGTCACTTTTACGGGATCAACTTCTCTCATTAATCCAATGTCTTCTCCTGTAAAATCCCACACACTTTCTTTTACTGCACTTTTTAGTTCTTCTGGAAGTTTTTCTGCATCAAATGCAGGAAACAAACCATTCGTTTCAGGTTCTTGATTCATCAAAGTTACTTTATACAAAACATCTTCATCTGAAGTCTGAAATCCTATTCCATCTGGCGTACAATAAATTGTGCAATTCATCTTGCATAAAAGGTCACGACCTAAAAGATTTACAGGACTACAATCGCACACTACAAATTTATGCATTTTGCTAAAAGAACCAATTTTTACTTCCACCAATTCAGTAAGTGGGGTTTTAATCTGCTGATTGGCTACTCCTACCACTTGGATGTATTCACCTGAGAGAGGAAGGTTTGGAATTTCCACTGATCTAACAGTAGAACGGGTAGCTCCAGTATCGACAAGGAATGTTACATTTGCACCATTCACTTCTCCATCCACAAAGGGACCAGACTGATCTACCTCTAGAGTTGCGCCAAGGACGCACTCTTTCCCCTCTCCTGCGCACCGTCAGAATCTTTCATCCGGGTCATCCTCACTCTGTCGCAACCAATACTGAGAAATGTTAGCTGCTCGCGGCAACTGTGTTACCTGCTCTCCTCCGTAGAATCCTGTTTCTGTACTGTATCTTTGCTGGTTAACAGTGTTGGGAAGTGGTGGTTGTGGCACCTGACTATGTTGAACAACTACCTCATTCTGCACCTGTGGAGTTAATGATTGATGTTCCGGATTAGGTTTAGGTGGGAACTTACACTCGTTTCTCCAATGCCCTAATTTTCCGCAATTATGACATGGCCATTTCTTCTTTGCCTCTTCTAGACTCACTTGACCTTTTCCTTTACCTATGTTTGGTCGCATTTTATTCTGTCCTGATTCGTTTCCATTATTATTGTCCAATTGAGCTTCTTGTTTTTCTGCCACTTTCACTTGTGCCCACATTGCCTTTTCTTTCAACTTACGCTGTTTACTCTCTATTTCATCACTACAATACTTAGCATATCTCAGTACCTTATCTACACTTCCATTCTGCCAGTTTATCATGTGTTGCTTAATCATATCACTTATTTCTGGTTTCAGGCCAAACACAAATCGGTATACAAAATGACTCATGTCCTTTTCACTCAACTCCTCATAACCACTATACTGCTTGAAAACCAATAACAATCGCTCATAATATGCATGTACAGACTCCTTACTTTCCTGTGTAGTTCTATCAATCTTAACCCAATCTGTCTCTTTGGGAGGAATTTTATTCTTCAAAAAGGTAATCACCTTATTGTACTTCTTCATCACATCAGGACCTGGAGCTCCTGTCTTAGGATCTCTTGGATATTCTGTAGTTGGCCAGTCAACTGTAATCTTACATTCGGACCATAAATCTGTTGGTACCACTATGTCAAACAATCCATCTAAATCTATCCACAACACTTTTGAGACTTTTACAAACCTTTCTACTTGTCGGTACCACTCAACTGGCTTCTCTCTTAACTTTGGAAAGTCATTGGTAAATGACAGTATGTCCTGCCTAGTCCAGGGAACATGCACGTAACTACCACCTGGAGTTTCTCTCATGGGGTATTCTTTGACAACAGATTCTTTTTCAGTTATCATAAAAGCCAATGAACCTTTGTCTGTACTTTTCTCATTCTTCTTTGTCCATCTAACCTTCCATCTGTCCACATCACCCCATTTTCTCAACAACACAATTAACTCCTTTATCTGTGTCAGCCTTCCTGCCGTGTTCAAATTTTCAATATCTTTTTCACAAAAGTCTACTCTGTATGGTTTCTGCAACGTTTTCACTTTTGCAAAATCTATTCCAATCTCACTAGCCACTTCTTCTAGTTTGTCATGTAAATTCTTTGCCCTCCATGTTATACTTTTGCACAGAAACATTATTTCATCATCCTGATAATTTTTTATCTTTTCAGTACCAATCGTTCCTAAAATTAATTCTTCCATATCTATTTTTAATCTGATCACATCTAATGGTTTTTCTTCTGTTTCTTTTATTTTAAAAGCTTTCATCCACTCATTCAACTCATCAGGAGTCGGACCTATGGGTGTATTATTTAGTTCTATCCAGTTACCACTCTTTTCGGGCGTTTCTGTTGCAGATTCTGTTACCATATGCATTTTCTTACCATTGCATTCATTCACCGTTAAATTTGTAGGTGGACTTGGTCTGTAAGTACTAGCCAAATTACTTGTACTTGCACTTTGTTCCATCCTTTCCTTTTCTCTCTGAAATTGTGAACTCAAGGGAATCACCAAAGATCGTTCATCAATTTTCTGATTCTCAAAAACTGGTATTACTGGACCTATTGTTACAGGCACAGTAACTGCTTCCATATTTTTCGTTAATTCTCTAATTTTCTCAGTTAGTTCTTTTGTTGTCCTTGCCAATTCGCTTGCATTGTCGCTTTCTATTCCTTCATTTTGAGAAGTTCTCATTTGTTCTTGTGACCTATTTACTTCAATTCTCTTTTCCGGACTTTTATTTCGCATAGTCTCTATTAGTGGTGCATTTGGTGTCACCACTGTAGAACTCTGCTGATACGGAGGTGGATTTCTATTTAATATATCTTCCAGCAACTCGTCATCCGTTTCGCTCTCATGCATATACTTTTCTCTCTCCATATGTTTCTTTTTCTCAGTCCATTTTTTCTTAGTCCCTTCCTCAACTGTAAAAGCTGGAAACAAACCTCCTGTCATGTTAGCACATCTCCATCGTTTTATTCTGTCCTCATGATTTACTCCCCATAATCTTCCAGGCATAAATTCATGATCTCTCATTCCTCTGAATCTCTCTCGTTCATACATCTCATCTTCCCATTCCGTCAAAGCCTCAAACTGTGTTGGTCTAGGTCTAGGTTCCAATTTACACATTTTTTCTCGCAAATTTCGCAAAACCGCTACACTAAATGAACCATTCTCAGGGAAAGCTAAAGCACCATCATTCTTTGTATACTTTGCCCAGTTTTCCAACCATATGCACGTATGATATCCATATTTCAGCATCATATGTGAAGCTGCTGATTTCGGCGGAGGAATTACTTGTCCCTCTCTAGTCACAACCTTTTTCTCTTTCTTAAAGAAATTCTTCAATTTCGTCGTCCATGACGTTCTCTCCCTTTCATACTCGTAATACGGCATGTTTTCTATTTGTTTTCTCTTTACTCTAACGCTGTTCTGTGTATGGAACTTCAACCAATTACAGCGCGACTCACACTAACGCACCAATCAGAACAATTTCCTTCGTCCGCGAACCAACCAATCCTAGCGCGGCACTTTTCTACCTCACTCCTGACTCTGTGTTCACGTGACTAGCGCACTATCCAATCCTAGCGCGGCACTTTCCCACGTCACTTCTACTCTTTACCCCTCCTTTACAAAATTTATCGGCAATTTTTCTTTTCGCCGTTTCTTCGTTAGTTACAACAATTAAAACATTTCCATTGTCTGATTCGCTAAACAAAAGTGACAGCTTTGTCCTTTTACACAAGAATCCTGTTTTTCCAGTAGGCAGCGCTTACCTCTACCCTACCACAGAATTATGTACTCTCGCCGATAAAGTAGCACTTCCCTCTACCTTACCCTTCTTTCACTCAAACAATTTACTAGTTTCTCTGGGGATAAGACACATGTGGAGACTAGGCTCCTGAGAATTAAGGCCAAAGTTTCACAAGTAAACGTGATTTGCTATTCCAATTACACACTTTTTGCACAGAAATCCCTAACATAACACAACCTGCGTTATTACCAAAATGAATTCAGACCATGTACCAAATTCCATGTGACTTCTCTTGCCACACGTGTTCCATTTCCTACATCCCAGAAGCGTGAAAACTCACATATAACATAACACGACTTAACATATAGTGTTAGTCATAAAAAAATAATCAATAATCAATAAACAATAATCACTAAACTAATCTATAGAAAACCATAACTCTGCTACCAAGAAATCTGATGCAGCGCGTACAATAAAAACTATTCTCCTCCCAGGTTACTTATAGGTCATCCAGGGGCAAACTATATTTCTCATATCCACATGACGATGGGGCCCATAAACATCGCCTAACACACACACACACTC
Organism: Calotriton arnoldi; assembly: GCA_963921515.1. NCBI lineage: Eukaryota > Metazoa > Chordata > Amphibia > Caudata > Salamandridae > Calotriton > Calotriton arnoldi. The sequence continues at coordinate 2,998,273 of CAWUFW010001096.1, read as the reverse complement.
CTGGATTTACTTTACACCTTTATGAAATTCTGTACTCCTAGGAGAAGCATGAGAACTAAATGGAGAACACCATTTTATGTACCGCTGGAAGAGCCAGGATATCTTATTACCTTAATTTGTCACTTTCTTTTAGTTATTTCTTAAGATATTCCTGCTCATTGTTTTGTCGATGAATCATTCATTTAAGAAATTAGTTCATAGTGATTAAGACCAGCTGAATCACAATAACCAATTACTGATGTCACAATCATTAGGAAAATAACCACTGAGTCATTTTGGGTTTAAAGAATCTTAAATTTTATATAATTTTAAAAGCATGAAAAAGATTTTAATACTTTATTCAATTATTCATTTTTAAATTCAAATATTTATTAAGCATAATAATTTTATTGCAGAAAGGAAATTTTGTCATGAAGCCAAAACCCTAATTACCTGCCTAGCTTCCTAATTTAGCCTAATGATTTCTAACCTAAGTTAGGAATTAGAAATAGCCTGATTCTCATACTCAACTGGAAAATTAAGACAGCAACAGCAACTTCAGCTCGTCAGCATCAGCTACCTGCAACCCGTCTCATCTAACAGTCTTTCAGCATCTCCCGCTCAGTAAGGGATCGATCAGGACCACCCAGCACTGGAAGCCACCAACACGACTCTTCAACTCCTCTCCTGACTGTGACTGCAACCGCGACTGACCCCCTCCCACTAAGAGTAGGCCCTCTCATACCCTAATTCTAACTTTGCTAACTAACTGTTGCAACATTAATATCACGCTTTTCTTTCATTGGTCCATGCATGTCAGCTTATTCATTCTTTTAATCAAGTTCTCTTGGATTCAAGGGTCCTTGGATCATTTCCTTTCCCATACGCTTAAACATTTTCATCCGTTTTGATCAGTTCATTTGTAACTTCTTTCGACACATTCGAGAACTCCGCAGTCATTGTCCTTTCTCTTAAACTTGTTTCCCACGGGCCTTCTGCTGATCATCATGGCACACTATCAGTTCAATTAGGTCACACCAGCCTTGACCATTTCTTGCATCCAAGCTGCCTCAGTAACCTCACGAGGTTTTTAGCTTTTTTTTCTCCGTTTTCATCCCATATCACGTGTCCCCTTTGCGCCTGCGCACATCTTCCCACTGGCGGCCATTTTACATCGCCACTCGGTTATACTTTTAGAAGCACTAATTTGAGGCAAACAAAACATAATTAAAATAGAGAAAATATCCCTTTCGTTTCCCTCCCGTCGTCTACGTACCCCAATTAGTTGTTACCTAGCAGAAAGCAACATTTAAGCTGTTCCTTACTTACCATCACTATTGTTTTTGCAACGACACGTTTCATTTCTATGAAGCACAAACATGCATTTATTTTAATTAGTACGCATTTAATTTTACGTTATAATTAGACACACGGACATCCATTAATAGATTATTTAGCACATACATTGGCATATTACCATTCCCATACATACAGTGTTGATTAATACATTTAAACGAACATTTTATTTAATTAATTATAAAATTTGTTAGGGGTTAAATTTTTTTATTTTCCCTGCTCCATCAGTGCCAGGGCCTTCTTCAGGAGGCCACTGCAGTTTGCACCATCCATTGCACCTGGCAGTGCTGCCAATGCCAGTACCAACACAACTACTAACCGTCTCAATCCTACAAGTGTGACCATTCATACTATTCGAGGCCCCCAAAGCTATAAACTTGGCTTGGGTGGCAGGTATTGGTCATTGTTCATGTGCATTGAATTAGAAAACAACTGTTGTGCTCATACCTATATTAGCACTCAGCCACCTCAGGCTTATCTCAGCATCATAGCACACAGCCACCTCAGGCTTTTCTCAGCCTCATAGCACTCAGCCTCCTCAGGCTTTTCTCAGCCTCATTGCACTCAGCCACCTCAGGCGTTTCTCAGCTTCATAGCACACAGCCACCTCAGGCTTTCCTCAGCTTCATACCACTCAGTCTCTGCAGGATTTCTCAGCTTTATAGCATTCAGCCTCCTCATGCTTTTCTCAGTCTCATAGCATCCAACCTCCTCAGGCTTTTCTCATCCTCATAGCACTCAGCAACCTCAGGATTATCTCAGCCTCATAGCTCTCAGTCACCTCAGGAGTTTCTCAGCCTCATAGCACTCAGCATTCGCAGGCATTTCTCAGCCTTATAGCACTCAGCCTCCTCAGGCTTTTCTCAGTCTAGTAGCACTCAACCTCCTCAGGCTTTTCTCATCCTCATAGCACTCAGCCACCTAATGCTTATCTCAGCCTCATAGCACTCAGCCACCTCAGGCTTATCTCAGCCTCATAGCACTCAGGAACCTAAGGCTTTTCTCATCCTCATAGCACTCAGCCACCTCAGGCTTTTCTCAGCCTCATAGCACTCAGCATCAGCAGGCTTTTCTCATCCTCATAGCACTCAGCATCAGCAGGCTTTTCTCATCCTCATAGCACTCAGCCTCTTAAGGCTTATCTTAGCCTTATAGCACTCAGCCACCCCAAGCTTATCTCAGCCTCATAGCACTCAGAAACCTAAGGCTTTTCTCATCCTCATAGCACTCAGCCACCTCAGGCATTTCTCAGCCTCATAGCACTCAGCATCAGCAGGCTGTTCTCATCCTCATAGCACTCAGCCTCCTAAGGCTTATTTTAGCCTTATAGCACTCAGCCACCCCAGGCTTATTTCAGCCTCATAGCACTCAGCCACCCCAGGCTTATCTCAGCCTCATAGCACTCAGCCACCTCAGGCTTATCTCAGTCTCATAGCACTCAGCCACCCTAGGCTTATCTCAGCCTCATAGCACTCAGCCACCTCAGGCTTATCTCAGTCTCATAGCACCCAACCTCCTCAGGCTTTTCTCATCCTCATAACATTCAGCCACCTCAGGCTTTTCTCAGCTCATAGCTCTCAGCCTCCTAAGGCTTATCTTAGCCTTATAGCACTCAGCCACCTCAGGTTTATCTCAGCCTCATAGCACTCAGCCACCTCAGGCTTTTCTCAGCTTCATAGCACTCAGCCACCTCAGGCTTTTCTCAGCTTCATAGCACTCAGCCACCTCAGGCTTTTCTCAGCTTCATATTACTCAGCCTCCTCAGGCTTTTCTCAGCTTCATAGCACTCAGCCACCTCTGGCTTATCCCAGACTCATAGCACTCAGCCTCTGCAGGCTTTTCTCAGCTTCATAGCACTCAGCCACCTCAGGCTTATCTCAGCTTCATAGCACTCAGCCTCCTCAGGCTTTTCTCAGCCTCATAGCACTCAGCCACCTCAGGATTTGCTCAGCTTCATTGCACTCAGTCTTTGCAGGCTTTTCTCAGCCTCATAGCACTCAGCCACCGCAGGCTTTTCTCAGCTTCATAGCATCCAACCTCATCAGGCTTTTCTCAGCCTCATTGCACTTAGCCACCGCAGGCTTTCCTCAGCTTCATAGCACTCAGCCTCCTCAGGCTTTTCTCAGCTTCATACCACACAGCCACCTCAGGCTTTCCTCAGCTTCATAGCACTCACTCTCTTCAGGATTTCTAAGCTTCATAGCATTCAGCCTCCTCATGCTTTTCTCAGCCTCATACCATCCAACCTCCTCAGGATTTTCTCATCCTCATAGCACTAATCCACCTCAGGATTATCTCAGCCTCATAGCTCTCAGCCACCTCAGGCGTGCCTCAGCCTCATAGCACTCAGCATTCGCAGGCATTTCTCAGCCTCATAGCACTCAGCCTCCTCAGGCTTTTCTCAGTCTAGTAGCACTAACCCTCCTCAGGCTTTTCTCATCCTCATAGCACTCAGCCACCTAAGGCTTATCTCAGCCTCATAGCACTCAGCCACCTCAGGCTTTTCTCAGCTTCATAGCACTCAGCCTCCTCAGTCTTTTCTCAGCTTCATAGCACTCAGCCACCTCAGGCTTTTCTCAGCTTCATAGCACTCAGCCACCTCAGGCTTTTCTCAGCTTCATATCACTCAGCCTCCTCAGGCCTTTCTCGGCTTCATAGCACTCAGCCACCTCAGGCTTATCTCAGCCTCAAAGCACTCAGCCTCTGTGAGCTTTTCTCAGCTCCATATCACTCAGCCACCTCAGGCTTATCTCAGCTGCATAGCACTCAGCCTCCTCAGGCTTTTCTCATCCTCATAGCACTCAGCCACCTCAGGCTTTTTTCAGCCTCATAGCACTCAGCCTCCACAGGCTTATCTCAGCCTCATAGCACTCATCCACCCAGGCTTTTCTCAGTCTGATAGCATTCAGCCTCCTCAGACAAGATCCTACAACAGGCTACTGTCAGCTTCTTAGCAACCATAGTTCTTGGAGCCAGCAGCGTCCTCTCAAGATGGCGCGTAAATGTCCTTGACACCCAAAAAATCAGGAACTTGACTCTACCTGTTCCAGAGAGAGGATTTCAAGAGAGAGCGGTGGACAACCGTGCTCACAGTTTTTTTCCTTGTAGTGGTTCAAGTCGAGGGCGTAAGAGACACTAAGGGCCATATTTATCAAAGGGTTCCATCACTTTTGCACCACCATTCAACAGGAAGCGAGCGCAACGCAACTCAAGTGCAATTTATCAAGCCACGGAGGGCCACCTTGCGTAGCCCTGAGTGGATTGATAAATGCAGAGTAACGCAACACAGCGCAAATCAATGCGTTGCATTACTCTGCCCCAGGAAGGCGTTCTATGGGTGGTCCGTGGGTGTTCCCACGCATCCACCCATGGATTTTGATGAATTCTCCGATTTAACATTACTGGTAGACCTGGGAATGTGCCGAAATGCTACGCTTTCCCAGGGAAGGCATAACAAGGAGAAGTGAAAGAAATATCTTCATTTCTCCTTGTTTTTTCCTCTTTCTATGTGTGCTTCACTCTGCAGCACACATAGAAATAGGACATTGCCTCAGGGGATTGTTTTTGTGCAGGAAGGAGTCCCTTTGAAAGTATTCATGAAACATTCATAAATACCTCCATGCCCTGACTGTCAAGGCCATGAGTTAACAGGAATCTTAAACAGCATGGCCATGAGTGTAGGTTTTTCATGTTTCCTATTTACACAACTATTTACATAACTATGTTGTTACTAAATGTAATGAGATTTTTTTAAAAATCTTAAATAAATAAGGTTTTGGTATAGCATATATACTGTACTGAATTACGTCAATGTGCTCGCAAGCCTGATGGTTAAGGGAAAAGATACATAGTGAAATAATGCAATGTGCCCTGAATCACACAATTTGGTCAAGTGGAGAAACCAGGATTTGAATCCGTCTCTCTTCCTTTTAACACCAGAGATCAGTGCTTAGTGCTCAGTTATTGAATTATTATTATTGAATTAGTATTAGTCTATGGAGTACAATAAATGCACTTATCACACCTTAAATCAACCTGACCCTAAACACACACATATACAGTCATGCGCAGTCTTGAAGAATTCAAGGTGTGATTTTCCGTTTTGAATGTTTGAATGTTTCAGAGACACTGAAGATCAATCATAGCGACAGAAGATGCACGTCTGAAACCGTGGTGCACTCGCAAGCGTCTTGAAGGGTTATAACTGTTCTCCATTTTTACTGATTTTTACAGCTAAATACAGATAGAAAGCATTGTCTTTCCTGTCTGTATTTATTTTTAAAAGTGGAAAAATACAGATAATTTGGCTTCTTTTGAGTGACTTTCCATGCTGAGATTAATGACTTTCAGGCCAATAGCTGTACATATTGGCAGCATGGCGAGTTACAAAGCTCAATGAGATTTGCTTAAATTACTGCATATCTCCATATGTATTTGGGCTAGTATGCTAATTTTTTATGTGGGTTTATCTTTTTATTATTTTTGGCTGTGTAATGTGCTAAAACCTGACAGGCATCAATGTATGAGTGCACATTTAGGGCCATATGTATCAAGCCTTTTTCCCGTTTGCAAACGGGCAGATTCTCAGAATCTGCCCGTTTGCGAATGGGAAAAGCCTTTAGGGATGTATCATCCCAAAAGGTCATCGCAAAATAGAGAATCGCAAAATTTGCGATTCTCTATTTTGCTAATGCAATTAAGGAATTGCAAATTGCGATTCCTTAAATGCAATTCTGGAAGCACCAGAAATTTGCTATTTGGCCTTAGGAATTGCAAATTACCACCAAATTCAAGTTGGTGGTAATTTGCGATTTTCTTTAAAAAGCACTTTTTTGATTTTTTAAAAGTGCCATATGTCGCACATACAGGCATGTATGTGCTCAAAATGTGCACACATGCATATTTCAGGGGTGCAACAGGGTGTCCTTTTGGCACCCTTGCAACCTTGAAATTGCATTCTCAATTTGCGATTCTGTAATTGGTAATCGCAAATTGAGAATGTCTTCCCATTCATTCCTATGGGCCTCCTAGCCCATAGGAATGAATGGGAAGGTATTCCTTATTTGCGAATCTCAATTTGCGAATCGCAAATAAGGAATATGTAGGATTTGCAAAATTTTTAGCAAATCCTACATACATTGCATTTATGCGATTCTCTAATTGCGATTCGCTAAAAATCGCAATTTGAGAATCGCAAAACTCTTTTTTGATACATATGGCCCATTGTTGTTAAATAAATGTGGAAATATTCAAGTTATCACATCATCTGTTCAAAACACATAAAATAAATATAGATTAATACCAGTAAGATGGACAAAAAATAAATATGGATAAATACATACGGAAATGCGAATGAAATAAATACCTTAAAACCAAGAGACCTAGTTATAACCTAAAGCGCAAACTCAGTTGGGGCTTCGCTCCCTTCCTTTTTGCTGAATATTTCATTGTGGTCCTCCTTTCTCTCAAGGCAGCGAGGCAGCAGTAATATTAACATAGAAGAACTTCTCCTGTTTTCTTTAGCTCTGTTAGCTTGCCAAACAGAACGATTTTAGGAGAGGTTCAGCACATCAATTAACAACAATCAACTACAATTAAATAATTAACAAAACAAAGAGGTATCAGAGCCTCCCTCCCCCCCTTGATCTTACTCCTCAGGTTACAATCCTTCAACGAGACAGGCAGGGCACAAGTCGAGGATACACGCTGGTAGACAGAGCCAACCCACTATTTTCACAGGGTGGGCGCCGTCTACCCTGCCAAGAAGTTGCCTCCCACAGAAATATGCTGAGCTTGTCCTGGTGTATTTTTCAGACACCGGGACACATTCAGCAGTGTCTGCATGTGGTCTGTCTTCGTATCGAGCAGCAACGGCAGGCAGCGAGGGGGGCTTATCTGATTCTAACTGGGCCCATAACAAAGGCCAAAGTTAAGGGGCCATCAGGCCTCCTTTTGTTTGAGTATCCTGGCTGGGAGCTATCGGGAGCCTCACACCGAGATGCAATGGAGCAGAAGCAAAGGCTCACAGATTGTTATTACTTCACATATGAGTTATGCCTGCACAGTAAGAATGTCAGATGTATCTCTCCCTGATAGTCTCTGTTCCTGGGCACCCCTATTGCAGGGCACTTCTAAAACTAGCCCCTGGTCCTGGGATCCCCCACATCAGGACACGTCTAGAGTTAGCCCTGGTCCCGGACTCCCCGAGAGCAGGGGCACCTCTAGAGCTAGCCCCTGGTACTAGGCTCCCCCAGAGCAGGGCACCTATAGAGTTATGCTTGCACTGTAAGAATGTCAGATGTGTTGCTCTGTCACAGCATTTACACAAATAATAATTTAAATACCACTAATTTGTTTTATTACTTTTATAGCCCTACTAATCCCAATGCAGGGTGCCAGAGCGCCTTATATCACAGGTACACATTGATAATAAACCATGCAAGTGTGTAAATAATTGTACAGGATGTGCTACATAAAACAGTGAGGGTTACAAGGTGTAGTAGTCACATGTCCTTCATAGCTCACTGTGCTATATATCAGAAGGAGTAAAATTGATGAACTTCAAGTAACAAAAACATCTCAGTGTTGAAAGCAGTGACCCACTCACCTAGCTACATAAAATAAAAATCTTCATATTACATGATGTACATTGCAGGAGACACATTAGCCATCTATGCCACTTTGATTAAAAACTGTGACTAGATGAAACAGAGATATCTCCAGCAACTGTGTTAACCTCCGAAGTTATCTTTCCATTATTATTATTCCCTGAGATTTTCTGAGCACACAAAGATCTCTGCAGCAGGTGCCTTAAACCCAATAAGATATTTTAAAATGCAGACTTTAAAAACAATTCACCAGAATAGATTTACTCTCCGCGTTTCTCCTTGTTTTGTGGAAGAGGCTTTAAAAATTAAAAGTATAGGTTGAGGTCCAGATTTTATTTTAGGTTGCATTACTTTTTTGGCACAACCCCGACACTTAGGGGCCGATTCCGATTCGGGCCGGAAACCTCTCCGACCGAGCCGGACCCGGAGAGATTTCCGACCGAATCGGACTCTGGCAGTCCGACCGAACGAGTACGATGCGCACGCATGCACCTGGACTCGATTCGGTCGGACTCCCATTGAAGTCAATGGGAGCCGGTCGTACAACGCGTACGCGGGCTCCCATTGACTCAATGGGTGCGAGGCGAACAGGGGCGCCCCCTACAGCGGGTACGCGTCGATGCGCATCGCGCCATACATGCACAGGTAGGGGGGACCCATGGGTCCCCCCTGTGTGCGACTCGCACGGCCACGCGTACAGGGGGTCCGACGCGGACCACCAAAGTCCGGCTCCGACAGCTCTTTCGAGCCGGACGGCGCGAGTCGGTCGGACTGCTTGCGGCGCGCATCGTACTTGCCCGGCCGGGGAACGACTCCATCGCGCGGTGCGAGTTGTGTCCGTGCGAGTCAGTCGGAGCGTGTTGAAGCCGCGTACGAGTCGGTCGGCGATTTCGCGGGCGCTTGCATCGTACTCGCTCGGCCGGACCCGGGTACGAATCGGTCGGGAAACAGGGCTCCGAATCGGATCCGGTAAAGCCGAATCCGATTCGGAGCCCTACCGGCCGAGATCGGAATCGGCCCCTGTGTCTCTTTTGTTAAAACTCATAGGGGCATATTAACAAGAAAATGCGATAAATATCGCTATGCACGCTCAGCGCGATTTTAATGATCGCCGGTTTTTATCGCCCGGTTAGCGCGTTATTAACAACGCTCATCACCCAGGCGATAAAAATCCAGCGATAGTCAGCGAAATGCGGGAATATCGATGGAAAACCAGCAATATTCCTGCAGCAATAGAGAATTCCTATTTAATAGCCCATGGTGGTCGTAGCCTGACAATCCACCCCCCTTTACACATATAGCTAAGTCTGAAATTTATCAGGCGTTAGCTTAAAGAGATAACCGGGGTTAGCGCGGGTTTCAATATCGCTATGGGTGTCAGGGCATGGGCTTGTTAATACCGCGATGTGCGGTTTGCGAGTTTTTCCCTGTTGTGTTGCCCGGGAACGCCCTCTTTGCATCTCATTAGCGATGCGTGGCACGGCGTAACTGGAACGGGTGCTAAAACAAGGAAACACGCGCTAGCGTGTCCTTGTTAATACTGCGATGGAAATATCGCCGCTTTTCGGCCGAAAACGGCCGCTAAAGCGGCAAAAATGGGCTTGATAATATGCCCCATAATGTGCTCCAATGTACTTATGTTAGACATACTAAGCATATGTGTGAGGTGTTAAGATCTGATGTCACTGCTCGTGATGTCACTTCTTGTGAGCTCGTGTGTTGTGATGCCACTTCCTATGATGCCATGTGGGATGTCATGCACTGTGATGTCATGAGCTGTGACATCATTTGCATACTGCCTAACTTAGTTAGTCCCTCCACTTCTTCTTTTAGGACCTGTGCCCTGGAGACATGCAATGAGTAGCATAGCTACAGAGAGACATTTTCTGTCTGCAACTATGTATTCTTCAATTTACAGTGGCACCTCAAAATATGTTGGGGGGGCAATGCTCCCTGCATTCCCCTTTACAAAACCTGTTTGGGATAATTCCTCTCTGTCCCTCACGGTTCCCAGACTTATGGTTCAAGCTCTGATTTCATTATGAGATCGGAGGCTGCCATTATGCAATAACCTCTTATTGTTGCTCAACAACATGCAGCCCTTTAAAGAACAATAATACATCATAAAGCAATAGAATGTCCAGACAATATATATATATCCAGGGCATGCATTCATCATCCTCTTTTATTAGTTGCTTCCTTACAGATAAGTACTTTTGCTATTTCTGTTGATAATTATTTATTATTGCTAAAGGCCATATCTAGTTGTTTAGGGATATTGTGGCACTGCCCTTACAATTTATGGATGGGCCTGGTAAGTATTTAGGGAATTGAGTTTAACCTCTTTTCAATCGGGTTTGTTTAATATTTTTTTTCAATGCGCTGGTCATTTGGCTGAGTGTATTCTTGTGATTAACACAGGGGCCAGCCTCCCATCTGGCCTTGTGGCCTCTGATCGGCTTCCTCTCCGATAGTCAGACGGCCTCCTGCTGCGGAGCCGCTTTCAAGCAGAAACACCGCTTAATCCTGAGCGCGATTGCCAGCCCTCAGCAGTCGTGGGAGTGGTGCCGTTTGCAACGCACCTTCATTTCCCCCTGCTTTTGGGAAGGGCATGATTGCAAAAGCATCGACTCCACGATCGCACGATTATTAGAAAAAGATAGAGGACGATGGGGGTCCTCCATTGAAAATTTTGGAAGGTTGCCTGGCAGCGCCGCGTCAGCAGGAGCGCATTGCCAGGCAACCATAATGACACTGTTCTAGGACTACATGTCCTCAATAATTTTCCATTAAAGTCGCTTGGCAGCTCCTGTAGCCAAGGAGGCAAACTATCTAGGGGAGTTGTATAACTCTGGTCTCTCATATTGGACTGTTAACTGGTATAGATCAACTGTCTCTACTGGACATGCATTAGTTAATAATATGTAATAGGGAGTGACCCTTTGATCTGGAGAGTTATGAAGGGTGTAAGATTAAGGAGACCCCTAGGGCTCCTTATGAATCATTATGGGATGTTAATCTACTTTTCAGGTTATTTATTTCATGGACATGTAATAATTACCTCTCTCTTAGACAGATCTCTTTGAAGTTAGCAACTTTACTTTGTCTAATTTCTTTTAGAAGGTTTATTGATGTTAAAGCATTGGAAATTTTGAATATATTGTATTCTCCTGAAGGGCTACATTTTGATGTTTCGAAAAGGACTAAAACTATGTCTTAGACTTTTTTTATCCTTATTTTATCCTTACAGCAACCCAAATCTGGAATAAGCTTCCTGCCTCCATCAGATCCTTGATGGATCTTCTGCAATTTAGAAAAGCCCTGAAAACTTGGCTTTTCCCAAAGTAATTTCTTTTTAAATTGTAGCATTTATCACTCTTGCTATTATCTCACTAGAAGTTTTTTCCCTTTTCCCTTCATTCCCTCCCATCTCTTGTGCCCGGTGAGTCTCTACCAGCACCAGAGTACCAGTATGGTCACAGTTCACTTTATAAATGTTTTAACTAAATAAAGAGATACATTTTCATGAGTTTGAGAAGCCATGCGTGGTGAAATGTATGAGGAGTCCGAGGACATATGAGAGCAAGGTGCTAGAGTTTAGGGCAGATGGTGAGGAAAATGTATTACTGTCTTACGTCAACCCCTATAAGGCAGTCTCAACAGCTACTTTAGCTAGATGGGTGAGAGTAGCAATGAGTGAAGAAGGAGTAGGTGGTAGATGGCTCTAGATTTGGTGCCCACTCTTCAAGCGGTGCAATGGCTATTAAGGTCTTCTGGGCAGGCGTTTCACTAACAGATATTTTAAAAGCAGCAAATTGGTCTAATGCGAATACTTTCTCCAAATTTTATTTAAGACCTTTGGAGCATGTGAGTTGTGTGGCGCTGAAAGGCTTAAACCTGCATAATTGTAGCCTCCGGTCTTGTAATAAAATGGCGGTTCTCCACTTGACATACAAAGAGAAACTTGATTTCATTAAAGACAACAGAGGCTAACATTATCCCATCCTCCTCACCCTATGGGGAGAGAAAAAGAAGAAGAAAAAAAAACATAAAGGCAAAATGAATAAGATAAATGTATTATTTAAAGTTTGTTAACAGGTTGATAGGGGATAATGTTATAGCATCACATTTAATTTTAGATTT